>WTTZ01000003.1:600000-760551 GCA_011750695.1 Penicillium sp. OUCMDZ-019 | reverse complement strand
GCTTTAAACTAAATACTAATATATCTTTAATATATAATCTTTGACTTAGTTTTTTAGATATTTAAAAGTTTTATAGAAATCTTGAGGAGTTCTAGCTTCTTAAGATTATTAAATATTAATTCTTTACTACTATAACTATAGCTTTAAGCTAGGGGTTCAATTTAGGAATCTTATATAAATAGTAGGATAAGTAGCGCTAATACTAGGTTAAGTGCTAGGCTAAATACTAAGCTAAGCACTAAGTTAGATACTAAGCTAAATATTAAGCTAAGTATTAAGTTAGGTATTAGACTAAATACTAAGCTAAGTGCTAGGCTAAGTGCTAGGCTAAGTGCTAAATTAGATGCTAAGTTAAGTGCTAGGCTAAGCACTAAGCTAGATACTAGACTAAACATTAAGCTAGATGTTAGACTAAACACTAAGTTAGATGCTAGACTAAGCACTAGATTAAGAAATAGAGGCAGTGCTAGGGTAAGTATAATAAGAAGTCTATCTATTAAAGAAAGCACTTCTCCTATTTCTAAATTCTTTATTAGTAAATTTAATATTTTAAGTATTTAAAATAGAGGAGGAGTTAAGTTATTAGAAAAAATATATATAAGCTCACTTCTTAGAAATATATTAGTATAACTTACTAATCTAGTCTACTTAGACATACTAAATATAAAATAGAATTCTTAGATCTATCTAAAACTATTTTAAATAGATCTAAAATTACTTACAAAATCTAATTATAATTAATTAAGTCTCTTGGCATGTCTTAGCGCTGATTTTTTGATCACTTTCCTAAATAGGCCTAGATTCAGTGAAGAATCCTTGGACCCATAGTTGCGCAAAGTCTCTAATATACGAAACTTGGATGCATACATCCTTCGACCCCCAGAGCTGCCATGGCCAGACCGACTTCCATATGCTTGTTCCCCATATTATAGAGTCCCGTACCATGGGAAGTTTCATAGTATGATCTACCTAACCTCAGGGATAAGCCGCCTTCCAAAGTTTGTCCGTTGAAACACAGCCTTCAAGAGGGTGTCCACTTTGCGACTAGACGTATCGACTAGATAGCGTATTGTTTGTTTCGCTGTGACTGCTCCGAGGAAATTCGTGAAATGACGTGAGGGCCAAGTCGAACGCAATCTACCAGCCGCGTGGGGTTTGCCTTAGTGTGCCAGTAGCAACAGTGCAGCACTAACTTCAAATTTCAAGTTCCAAGTTTCAACTCGGATCAAGTCTGGAGTTATACATGGTATTAGGTAATTGCGGCGAAATGGCAACCCTGTTAGAAGCATTCTATTGGTGATCTTGTATAGAGACTTGGTTCCTGTGTCAGGTTCGCGATCCGTAGCATTGCTATTTGGTATGGATTCATGAGGTCAGTTTGCAGCCATATTAAGAATCAAGTGCGTATAGTTATCAGAGTAGACTAGACCCTGCATCCTCATGAAACATGTTAAAATCGCTTCTGACAACCAATCATGAATGTCGAATTAACAACACACATTCCTACGTAGTACGAAGTATACTTCGGGCTCTGTGGTACTTCTCCGTACACTTGTACAGTATCCGACTCCTCCGTACTTAGCACGGTACTAAAAGTACTCCATCAGAGAGCCTTGACCAGTGACCACAGTGGATACGACGATCTATACTCTTCGCAGTATACCGCACTGCTGTCATGTCTCCTGGTGTATTATTTATTGTATGTAATTTTACACGCAGAACTCGTACCAACCATGTATGCAAATATTGCGCTACATGTATAGTCCATGCGACATACGGAGTACTCACGGAGTACTACAGGAAGTACGTTGAAGATCATTCCCAGAACACTCACCCTGTCGGAACAGGACGCAGAAAAACATGCTAACCACGTATCTCGTGGCAAGTGTCCCTCTCATTGGCCACCAGCCTCGTATGCCTTGTTATTTACACCCCTTGCATCAGGCTGTATGCAAGAAAATGATCATGCATCAACTTTTCTTTTTCCCTCTATTACGTATTACTCCATACTTTTGTCAATTATACACTATAATAATTATTATAAGTGTACTCCGTAGAGTGCTCTCTAGCAGCTCTGATTGAATGGGACTATGTCCCGAGCTGCATGATACGTTGACCGTATCACGCCAATAGAAGTACTGTTCTACTTGAAATCGTAGGACATATACCTTACCATGTGGTAGGAATCAACCAGAAGGCAGGTATCTAATACGTAGTACGGTTTTAATAGTGTACATTCCATAAATGAATATATTGAATACTCCGTATATTGATACAATATCGACCTTATTCGGAATCCAGTTCCGGAGCATGCGTCACCTGCAGGCTTTAAAAGCAGGTGTGTTACACTACATTTCGATAACAGAAATAAATCCCGATCTTGCAGGTTCATTCATTAAATCTATATCTTGATGCTGCTCGCAGTCTGCATACAGTATCCGTAGACACTTGATACTAAATAGTACATAGATAATACTGCGAAGAACGCTCTGTAATTCGTATTACCATGTATGTATGGATGTCTCTACGGAAGGTATTGTAACGTAAATACACCACACTGCCCTGTGGACCTGGCCGTTTCTCTTGCCGTTTTCTCGCTGGGCTGGGTATCGTACCATTCCCATACCGGGGTTTGGCGTCTAGGCCTGAATGTCACTGATCCGTCACGATTGGCTGTGTCTGGCATCTCCGCTAACAATACTAGGCACGTCTTGGACTCTTGGCTGCTACAGTAAATCTACTAAGCCAAGACCAACAAACCTACGGAGTAGACAAACAGTTAAAGAGCCCCATCGTGATTAATTCTGGGCCTAAAGTAAAACGAACACTCATGTCAGCCAGGTGGTTTAGATTAAACTAACCGACTCAGCCAATCACGTCTTCCAGTAAGCGAGACGCCACATTCGGATCAACGGAGCACGGCTCACATGTCGTAGTAGGCCATGGTAAAGTAGTACAGTATTAGGATTTCAGGATTGCAGCCCCGTGGCTCTTCCGATGTATCTATCTAGCTTTCAGCTACTTTCTCGAGACATATCAATTGCCAATCCTGACAACCGAAAGGCTACTTGGAAGTTGAGGCTATACGAAGTCTTGGCGGAACAACTATTAAGAGCACCTTTGGCCCTTTGGGTGCAACTCAACGACAAATCCTTCAGAGACTCGGAGGCTCCCAGCCACAATCCCTTGGCATCAAACTCTAACGATGAGAAATCATGATATGAGTTGGGCAGCTGGGGAGACGAATGGATTTCCTTGTTGGGCATGCCGTGCCCTAACATCAATATGCGCGGATACCGTTTAAGGTATCAATTTGCGATGGTTCTAAAGTATGGAATGCGAGCCTGGAGTTCGAGACAGAGAATCTTCAAGCGATGGAAGTTACACCCACTGTAGTAGCCCTACGCCCTACGATGGGATCGCAAATAAGAATCTATGTAAATGTGCTTCATCTGGACCAGAACAAAGATCTCATCGGAGTCTAACTCTTCCTCTTCGATCAGAGAATTCCTACTGGGTAGAATGGAGTCTACCTTTCCGGTTCTGAAGCCGTCGCAGAACTTCCTGCATTCGACGTTCACACTCAAGAAATATATAGCCAGTTACTGATTTGTTGAAGTGCAAGCTCAAACCTTGGAACATCATCAGCAGAAAGTGTCGACGGACGAAGTCAACCGTAGAGGACTCCTCCAGACTGTCATCAAATTGCTGCCATTACAATTTCCTCGCATATTTGAAGAATGTTATAGATCACTACACGGTTCCGGTTGTGGATTTGCTATACCGCCCACAACTGTAATTATATATTTTCACGTATGTTCTGATACCTAGGTAGGAAGACAGACGTTCCAATGTTTAGCTTTACACGGCTCATGTTTACTAGAACTTAGGCTTCAGAGAAGAAAGACAAGGGCTCTTTGGCCTGGAAAATCGAATATATTGCTAGCTTCTGCGATGATGTCTTGAAGCAAGAACCCGAACAGACGGATTGAAGCTTTCTTCATCTCTGGCAGAATTCTTTAATCACAGTACTACCTGATATGCCTGGAACAACCATTATTCAGTTACAACTGCTTTCACCAATCTAAGCTATATGCAAGCAGATTGAAACAATATATCCTATTTGGGAATTAAACCACGTGACCAGAATCATCGCGTCCTCTAGCTAGTGTCTCTGGTTTCTACCGCGCCACATCTGTCAACACACGGTGTTGATCGTATTCGATCTACTCCATCGCACCAGATATGCTACCATCGCTTCTACGAGTTTTACCACGACTTAGACCGAAATGGAAGCCTCTCGACTTCTCCAATCCGGACTTCGCCCGGATACCCAAAAGCCAGATAATTGAAGAAGAGACCATGCCAGATTATATTGCTTCTCGGTATTATCCTGTCCGAATAGGGGAAATCTTCAAGGGTCGGTATCAGATTGTAGGGAAACTGGGATTTGGGGCTACTTCAACTGTGTGGCTTGCGCGAGATATGAAGTGAGCCTTGGATCGTTTGGGGGTAACAGATTTGCTTACACACTGGAATATAGCTATCGTCGTCACGTTACTCTCAAGATTTTTATCAAGTCTGTATCCATGGGGCAACGATTGGATGATGAGCTGCAGATGTATAAACGCATGGAGAGAGGCTCGAGATATCATCCAGGTCGCAGTGCTGTTAGATCATTACTTGATTCTTTTGATATTGATGGACCTGAGGATAAACATCGTTGTCTCGTGCATCCCCCTTTATGGGACAGCCTGTTGACCTTTCTACAACTCAATCCTGTGCAGCGATTGCCTGCGCCGGTCCTAGCATTTACACTCAAGCGCTTGTTTTTAGCACTAGACTATCTACACACGGAATGCCAGATTATACATGCTGGTATATACTCTGAACCTATTCATTTTAATTTACTTACTTATAATTTCTATTAGATATCAAGGCCGATAATATCATGTTCGACATTACTGATGATTCAGTCCTCAGTGACTTTGAGGAGAATGAGCTTCAGAGCCCATGTCCTAGGAAAGAGCTGGAAGATGGAAGAATAATCTACTTGTCCCGAGAGCTCAGAAAGCCTAGGGAATGGGGTGCTCCCGTTCTATGCGACTTTGGCTCAGCCATGTCTGGTGGCGTAGAACACCTAGAAGATATCCAACCTGATATCTATCGAGCACCCGAGGTAATTCTGGAAGTCCCGTGGACATACAGTGTTGATATATGGAATGTGGGATGCATGGTAAGATAATAAGTCTAATAAGATATACTGGTTTCAATCTTTCTGAAACTTGCCTTGCCTTGCTTCTTACAGATCTGGAATATTTTCGAAGGTGAATCCCTATTCACTGGCCAGGACCCAGAGCTTCAGACTTATCGAAGTCGAGCCCACCTCGCTGAGATTATAAGGCTGCTTGGGCCTCCCCCGTCCAGTCTTCTTGCCCGAGGACAGTTAAGCCATAAGTTCTTTTCTGACAAAGGTAAATCAATACCCAGGGCCTATTCTGTGACGAATTCCTGTATCCGCTGACTTTATATAGGTGACTTTTGTGCCGGGATTCCATTGGAAGACCAGATTCCGCTTGAGCGGAGGGAAACCACTCTTGAAGGACAGGACGATAAGGCCAGCTTCTTACGTTTGATGCAGAAGATGTTGCAGTGGGAGCCGAATAAGCGTAGCTCTGCTAAGGAACTGCAGGAGGATGAGTGGATACGTAAGATTTTGGGGTAGGCCTTGAAGAGTCCACAGAATACTGCTGTGCATTACAAAGCAACAAAATATTGATATTTATTTTCATGACCTTGAGTAACATATTTGGCTGCCCTTTCTAGCCCTAATTTATATTATGCTCGACAGTGATCTGGATGAGTCCTATATCACCGTAATTCCCTTGGTGATTTATTTCATATTCGCCAGGTGAATACAGTGGGCGTGAAGTATGTGACCCATCGAAAGTTATATAATATTCAATTTGTAGGAGTGGTGATACGATAGGGGACGGTTGTAGAAATGTTGTTAGCCTTGTCAATAGGATGGATTACACAATGAATTATATCGACATTCAGTCAACAATATTCCTCTCGACGGACTTTTGACCATTATACCATCAAACAGGAACTCTTTAATGGGGTTTTCTGGTAATATAATAAATGTTTTTTAGTTATTCTGTTTTCAACTTCTTTCCAACAGACCCTATGCTTCGTAGTTATTCACTGCTGTCACTATTCCTCACTCAATACTCTGTTTATATTCATAATGTTGAATTTATATAACTATTCCCGGAAATAAATGCCTACCACCAGAATTTACACTGTCAGCACACACAATGTCCAGCAAAGTCCATTGTCATGGTGTATGCCTAGGTAGTAGAATCAACTGGAAAGTCTCTTAATGAGCTTCTCAACACCACGCTTCTATTCTACAACAAAATGAAATGTCTATTGTCAGATCTCAGCATCTAGGCCACCGAGTAAATCAACGCATATAAAAAGGCTGTTTCTGCACTCTCCAAGTACTATCATTCCTCACCACCATACACGATCAACAAGCAGTCCCAACAAACAGTCTTTCCCTCTTCATCACACCATGCAGAAGCCAGAGCAGTTCCCTATGGGGGTAATCACAGAAGAGGTGTGGCCTGTTTATAAACGGGCATATTTGAAACCTTTTTCTGACGGCACCCTTCCACCCATCAGCGAGCAGAACGAGCACGAAACCTCGCAGTTTGTCGAGAACTTGTGCGCTGCTGTGCTACTTGTCAAAGAAGATGGGACAAGAGAAGATGGAATCTATCTCAACTCCCAAGTACCGCCGCATTCGGAAACCGACTTGAGGGCTGACCAAGCCGTGAAATATGTCAATGTCGACGATGAGCCGCGAATCATTTGCTTCAACGAGTGCAAGCGCCCTGCCTATACACGACCCTTTCAAATACGAGAGATTCAGGCACAAGTGCGCAAGTATTGCCAGGAGTGGCTTTTACACCCCTCGAATATGAAGTTCCCATTTATCTATGCGTGGACTTCGGTTGGTACCCGTGCGTGCTTTTGGATGATGCATCGAGAAGGATTGGCGTTGATGCCTCTTTGGGAAGTTCCTACGTTTGGAGAATGGCAGGCATACAAGGATTGGGGAGATCCAGTAGACGGTCCGTGGCTTAAGCAAATGTTCAAAGCCATGCTTCAATACCCGCCTCATCGTGCGCCTGCAAATGGTGGTGCTTTCACGTTGCGGCCATTGCTAGATCCTACCAAACGGAAGAGAATCTCAAGCGAGTACCTACGGGGGGTTAAGAATTTATATTAATGTATCTAGTTTTATCGATACCACTCATCTTCAATAAATTTATCAGTTATGTGGACTTGGTTCAAAATAGATCATCGAATTCTTAGGGCAGTCCAGATCACATGACCCGGATGTAGACCTATATGAAAGGTAACAAGTTGGCTGCCCTTTCTAGCTCCAATTTCTTAATTATTCCTGTTTCTCTAATGTGCTCTGTAGACGTCATTCGGATGCATATATCCTATGACCCTAATCCATGTGGTGATTCATTCGGAAGAGATCGTATCATCATAACTGCCAAACCACCACATAATTGTTCCCTAGGCCAGTCAGCAAATAAGTCAATGCCCTGTTTGGGAATATAGAGAACCTACTTCATATGGAATATCCACAGTGCGGTCGGTAGATTCAGATACACTTTCGCCAGAATCCCACCCAATAGGTTCAACCCGGTTTACGACATCGGAATCGCCCTTAAATATAAACCGAATCCCCGACTCACAGTTCGACTTGTAGGTAGTGTATGTTCTCGCTTCCTTTCCAGACCACGTTGGGCAGTACCACTGTCCAAGAAAGTCTCGAGAGTCGTCGGAGTAAGTAAGACATATACCAGTGCAGCGACCTTGCAGTGAACACGTCTCCAAGCTTTGAATGGGGCTGTCTCCCAGTCTCACACGAGAATAAAAACTGTCAAAAAACGGGCCAAATAAGGGTCGCTGTTCTGAAACTAAACATTGAGGGATCTCTTTTCCGGGCGATGTAGGTCCTGTAACACTACCTTGGCTTTCAAATGGATCATATAGCACTCCAATGTCGTACAGTAAATCAAGCGGCTGTTTTCCAACGTCGTGATAGAGCCCGATAATTTTTCCTTTGTTACTATCAGCCAATAGTTGGATTGTTACCTTATGTCCTGGTGGGAAACCTGGTGCAAAGACGAACTCCCTTCCCTCAGTAGTTTTGATCTGAAATCGAGTTAAACAAAAAACAATTGAGAATTAAGAATTAAGAATTGTAAAGTCGATATCAACGTACAGCAATTTGAGGAGGATAGTCGGCGGTACTTTCATAGGTAAAAGCCCATATCAATGATATTTTTTCGTCTTTTTTCAGTTGCAAGTGCAGAGGAATTCCTTCTTGATGCCCTATCCATTGTGACTCTGGGGTAATACTAACACCGGTCTCTTCAGATTTGAAGTGCACTCCGATACCATTCGTTCCACCTTCAGGATCACAGAAAACCGTAAAGGCTTGAAGAATATAGCCCTCCTTCTCTAGGAAGATTTGACGAAAGTATCTGGGTTGTTGTATACCTGAGCTTAGGCCAATATAATCCCAGTGTGCATTTTGATGGAGATATTTTGGCTGACACCGCGGTATGGGGCTATCCCATATAAAATTGCACCCATGGACTGGTTTTGTCGTCTGGAAACCCATTGTTCTTATTTTCAAGCCCTAATTTTTTTTTCAAAAAAAAATAATGAGTAAAGAGAGAGAGGATCGAGAGAGATCAGGATAGTCAGAGACTTACATCTATTCCGAGATGTACTTGTTTCAGGGCAGGATTCTCTATTATTCCAGTGAAAAGACTCTTGGTTTTTGAGCCAATGAAGTCATCCTCTGCTTGATCCTCATAGAAGAACCGAAGCTTCTGTACCCCATACAGTCCATACTCAACAGCAATTCCTTTGATAGACGACTTAATGAAGATGCATTGGACAGTGTCGCTTCGGTATCCATACAATCTGCTTCCTTTTTTGATGCCACAAATATAGGACTCGTTACAGACTGATTTTTGGTAGATAAAAATTTTGCCAGTAAGGTTGATAGTTCCGAATTGGTCAAAAACTGGCGCGGTTTGGGTAGTAGCAGCTATGGAAGCGTATGCACAGCATGCAATCATAATGCGGGCATAACAAGGGGGGAGAAACTGCCAAATTTCAGACGCAATCTCGACAGGTAAACAGTTTGCCACTCTTATCAGGATGGCCGATAAAGAGTCATCCTCGGGGTTGGGGGTGAGTGTTTTCCATTTCGTCTGGAAGCTTCGGAATTCTCTCTCAGTCTTGAATAGTCTGCTTCGATGTCGAGTGCGTTCGACCCAGAGTTTCTGCAGCTCCTCAAACACCGTATTCATTGCAAATTTAGGTTTTCCCGCAAATAGATTTCCCTTCGCTCGTTTCCCCGGAATAGGAACTATAGCTGATCCAAAATAGTAAAGGCTTTTTGGGTCTGGCTGGCAGTCCAGACGTTCCCAACATATGCTATGTGTGCAGGGAACAGTGTTTGCGCATCCGCTGCTTGTAGCATACACGACAAGTAAGAAATCACCTGCGTCAATTTCAGCGCAGTTGTATGGATCTAACGTCGTGGATCTGCTTATGGTTGGCTGTCCATTCTTTAGGTAAACTAGATTAGAGTCAGCCAGAGCAACTTGAAATAGGGTGAAAAATCCTCACCGACTCGAAACACTGAATTTTCGCTCAACTCCTCGCCACAGATGATGCAGTGGATCGACCGCTGGAAGAACTCGCGGTCCATCGTGAAGAGTAACTTTCGCCAAAAGATGGGAAAGCTAGGTTAAGAGAACCGAGCTCATATCCTGCGTGCTAGAATGTCAAATGATACAGACTGAAAAAGGCAAAGACAAACGAAAACGAAAACGAAAACAAAGACAGATGGTTGTCACGTGTCACAACAAAGTAAATCCCCGACAATTCGATGTCCATAAAGGTCTTGGGAGGTTGTCAGGAATACTTCCTAGGCTATGCTAACGGCGCGCAACCGTTGGATGAGAGTGCATTATAACAGCAGGCCGATCTAGCTCAATATGCTCATATTGGTGAGATATCTAGGAAGGAAGAATGCGTTCGGAGCAGCGCATAAGAAGAAGTGTACGAGGCGGTGCCAAATCAGGCCACCGCCAGGCGCTGACGTATTAAGTGAGATAAAGATGCCCCAGACATCTCATTACATTATGCCCCCCTGCATCCAATATACATATGCTCTCGAGTGCCTAGGTAACCGTTAGATGAGAGCGTCCGATGCCCTGCAGATCAAATGCATGATCCTGGTATATAGATGCCTCAAGGTCTTGCTTTCTGAAGCTTCCAAGGTTAGATCTAGTATCGAATTGCATTTCCAGCAGCATCCTGGAACTATCTTCCAAACATCTATCTCATATATATGCTATGGTCACCCTCTAATACTGATGCTTCTCTGCAGCAACGAATATATACACCACGAATGCCAAACAGAGATCTATAGAGCAAGCAACCCAACCAACACATTCACCAACTCGTCAGCCCCTTCTCTCGATCAAACCCAGCCCGCAACTGATCCGGCTTGACCAGCTTGCCCTGCAAGATGGTGTGCTTGACGATATTCTCACACTCCTCTGGCCGCACGCGCGCGAGCCAAATACCCTGCGCGGCACCTTCTTCCTCGTCCTCATTTTTCTCAGGGTCAGAGTCAGCAGCAGCAGCAGTCTTCTTGTACCACTCGAAATCACGTCGTCGGTAGATTATGACGTTCGCGGAATACTTGTGTCCGCCTACGTGGCTGATAAAGTACACAGAGACACCGCCGGGTCTTTCGTCGTTGGCATCCCTGTACAGGCCATGGGTGCGCAGATGCCGTTCGAATTCGCGCTTTAGGAGCGGCGCAGATTGTCCGCAGCGCGCGTCACGGGTTTTCTGTGAGCAGAGAAGGATGACTGCTGCATGAGGCAGGGGGCGGGATCGGAGCGCTGTTAACGACGTGATATCGACATCTTCCTTCGCTTCTTCTTCTGGTGCCGATGCGCCGCTCCTTTCTGCAGTATCAGCAGTAGCCGGTGGTAAACTGCGAAGAGGTGTCGTTGTTGTAACGGATGGGTTGATGAAATATTTAACCAGATCCGGGGCCAGGGCAGGAGTGACATGGTCGATGATCTTGAAGGCGGGAAAAAGGAAGACTGTCGTAGGTCTCTCTCCGTCTTCTGCATGGTGATATTCATCCGGCACGGGGATATTGGAAGCGGACAATTTCAGCTTCTACAATCAAAAGTAAGCCTCTGTCTCTCGTCCCTCTTTCTGGCCCACCCTTTTGAAGCGCTCCCCAGGGGATGGGGACAGACAACATACCCCGTTACTCGGACTCAAGCCACCCTTGTCAATAGCCTCCATCACACTCCCCTTCTCATCAGCAACATCGCGCACCCAATCCGCCTTGCCCGTGGCCACGAGGATGTGCGTGGACCAGCCCTTCACATTGCCATACAGCTTGTCCGACAGGTCCACATCGAATCTGGCCGGGTAGTGAATAGTGCAGCTGGCGCAGTCCTGGTCGCAGTCCTCGCCATCGACCGCGGGGTCTACCTTGGGGAACAGGACGTGCTGCGACGCAGCAGTTTGGAAGCCACCGTCACTAGTCGAGGCGGGGCTGCCAGTCCGTGGCGATAAGAACTGCGCGCCGCGGCGTAGTATGCTCTGCATGGCTGCGTGTACCAAGATATGCCGGGGGAATCGTATATACGGTATGACAGAGGAAGCGCTGGAAATGAAGAAATTGGTCAATGAGACACTGATGTAGTACTTAAAAGTGTCGAGTGCGCAGTTTCAGTCAGGATTTCGCAATTTGGACGTGGCTTCGGAGTTATCTTATCTGATCCGAGCACTAAGCTTAAACCCGAGCTTCCCCTCCACACGGAACGCTTCCGTTGGCAGATTCGTCATCTCTCGGATTTAACCTTGTGACAGTCAAGAAGATTGAAGAAATAGAAATTATATACCAGAATTATATAAGTATGTACAATGTATAATAAAGAAGGTCAGAGCCTTCGCTCGGCTTGCATGTCAATCTCATACGGGAGATCAGTCGAACTGTGCGTCCTCGCCAGTCGAATGACGCTGCCTGAGCTCTGCGAGGCAATAGATCGCGTTCGATGCAAAGAATTATTATTCGACCACGGATTTTGCAGACCGCCGCTTACATTTCGAGAAAAGCCTCGCGGACTGCTTTTGCTTTGAACCATCGGCGCCGTGTGCACAGAGCGAAAGCTACTGCTCCAAACCGACGATGAGTCCATGCTCCGTTCGCGACGCAGAGGTACACCACTCTCCTCCGAGTTCAACGTGTCAGTCTCGCCCTCTTCATCTGATGGGCCGATAAAGGACTCGCTGTCGACTCGAGACTCGTCGTCCTCGCCGCAAATATCTTGCACTATATCGTAATCCAGCTCCTTCATACTCCTCAAAACTTCCGCAAATATCCCCATCAAAGTCCGAAACTCGTCCTCGAACAAGGGACGAGACGAGAATCGCGCTCGTTCGTAGATGGCCAGAAAGTCGGAGCCTAGTTCGGGAGGACTTATGAGATTCAAAGCGGTGAGATGTCCAATATAATCCCGTAATCCTACTGTTGCAGGTCGTTGCAACAGCTCTACCAAGCGAGGATCGGGGTCATTCTGTTCTTCAATTTCCGCGGGATCAAGAAAACGACGACTAGACGACGAGCGTAAAGGGTCCGACGGGACTAGAGAAACAGCCTTGGCCTCAATCAGGTGTGGCAGCTCTTCTATGACAGGCGCGTATTGCAGTCCTGGTAGATCGAGAGACGACGGCGCGGACCATCCAGCATGCGCCACGACGCCCCAAGGCGGTCGATCGGGTGTGATGGAAAGCTCGGCATCGTGAACAGGCTCGCTGGTTTCGTCAAGCACATCCCTGGGCCGTGCCTGAAACGCAATAATAGCACTCCGATTAAACCCGTCCTCCACAATCCGCTGCACGCTGTTGTCCACCTCACCTTTCGCGACGGGGATCCATGCCTTGGGGATGCCGCTGAGGGCGGTGCGGTTCGTGTAGATGCGGCTGGCGTAGATGAGAAGACCGAGTAAGACGGTGATGATGTAAACGCCCGAGACGATGAAGATGTTTACGAGTCGGTGGTTGATGTAACACTGGTAGATGAAATCGCCCGGCGTCAGAAGGGTCAGAGCAAAGAGAAAGATGGTAAGGAGCGAATAGACAGTCGAGCTGAGGATACGAAAGACATTAAAAATCATTGTAGTGAATTCATCTCATGGCTCTCGCAGCTTGTCCTGGGGCATGTGAGCGAGGAGCCCACTAGTCCAGCGAACGTCTGCTGCTGTCGCGATGTATGTTGTAGTCGTGGGATGGACATGGATCATACTTTGGAAGAAGCGGAGATGGGATGCTGTCGGTCACGTGACTATGGCTATGACGATTTTTGTTTACTTCATTCTGACATGTCTTTATTTATTTATTTCTGATTAATCAATTCACTAGAAAATTCGTTCAAAAAACAAATGCTTAATTGGTTTCGTTAGATGGTATGTTCATATATCCACATTGTATAAGCAAGTTCTACCAGCACGCAACATGCTAAGCAACCCAACTACAATTCGTCAAAATCTAAAAGCAAAAGATTTAATCCTCAATAGCAACCTCGTCTTCCAGAGTCGGTCCAACGTTCTCTCCCCGGGCACGACGGATGACGCGCTCAATTCCGTCTAGACCCTTCTTCAAGACCTCCATCTTGGGTCCGTAGCTGAGACGCACAAAGTGATGGCAAGGGCTGTCGAACAGGTCACGACGCTTAGCCGGGTTCAAGTCGAAGAAGATACCAGGAACGACAATGGTCTTCTCCCTCAATAGGGCATTGAAGAAGTTCAAACCGTCGGAGATGTTGGCACTCTCCGGCAGAGGCGGCTCAATAGAGGTCAAATCCAACCAGATGTAGAAAGTAGCCTGGGGAATGTCCTTGAAGCGGAATCCAATTTCCTGGAGACGAGATACGACATAGTCGCGCTTATTCCGGAAGTGGACTTGAAGTGCCTTCATCTCCTGTTCCACAAGGGATGGCTCAAGCATGGGCACGGCAGCTTCCTGGAAGGGGACGTTGGCGCCACCGTCCAGGTAGGAGCCTGCAGAGCCAAGAGCCTCGACGAACTCCTTGGGACCGACGATCCAAGCAATACGCCAACCAGGCAGACGGAAACGCTTGGTAAGACCGTCAATCAAGAGAACGTCTAAACATGTCAGCTTTAGTCAATTATACCCACTCCTTCGTAGTCAATACGTACCATCTTTGTCAACATCAATGACATTCTCTGCACCACTCAATGTCGTTCCATCACAGTCGGTGGTGTAGTTGTAGCCTCCGTAGAACTCGTCAAGAATGAGAGTAGCACGGTCGCGGCAGATGTCTTGGATCTTAGCAAGCTCTGGGTTTTCTACGACGTGACCAGTAGGGTTACGGGGGTTGGAGGTCAGCAAGACCGAGGTTCCTCGGGCAATTTCCTCAGCAATCTTATCGGGGTGGATGTGGTAGTGATCGCTTTCGGAAAGGGGGATAGGGATAGGCGAGAACTACAACCGTCAGTCTGTTTGCTTTCACACTTTGAAAAGCAAATAAAAAGCGAACAAACTCAAAGAATGGTGACGTACGTTCTTGAACAGAGACAACATCTCAGAGTAGGCGGTATAGTCAGGAATGGGGAACGACAGGTACGAGTTTCCCAGAATGGCCGCAATACGGATCAAACCCGCGCGGCCACCGGGAACAATGCACACATTCTCCCAGGTGTACTGGCTCTCCTTGCCCTTGCGGTACTGCTCGTTGTAGAGGCGAGCCACGGCAGCGCGGAGGCTCTTGATACCGGCCGTGGGACCGTACTCTCGGGCGGCCGAGTCGATGGGAATGGTGGTCGGGCGGGGGAAACTGCCTACGATGTCGTCGTCGGCCTCGGGCGCACCCTGGCCCAGGTTGGCCCATTGGGTCGGCTGTTCGGAGAATCCATGCTCGTTGGCACGCTCTGTGCACCAGATGACGCCGGTCGAGGCACGGGAAGCGTCGAGACCGGCGTGCGGCTTGTGGCCCTCGTGGGCAGAACGGAAATCACGATGGGTAGCGGAGTTTTGTTCTGTGCCAGGATTTCTCCGATTAGTTGCCAGTCAAAAAAAAAAAAAAAGCAAAGAAAGAGAACAGAAACAGAAGAATGCAGGTCGTGCTGCCAAGAACCAATGTTCCTCAGGCACACCCAAGGAGGGGCTCGCCAAAGCTCCGCAATGCTACATGGTCAGAAATAAATGCAAGACGCACCGTTCTGGGAAAGATCCTTGGTGGCAGAGAAGCGTCTGGCGTCTGTCGGACGCAGAATGCTCACACGGCGACCGGAGAAGGACATTTTGGCTGCTTTACGAGACTGTGTAGGGTGGTGCTCGGTGGTTTTCTAGAGAGAACAGTTTTTGGTCAGAGTTGGGCCGCCAAGAGATTGATTAGAGTGCCTGAAGGAACCACTACTCACTCAGTTCTCTGCGTGGGTATATACTATAAAATAAAGCAGAGAGCAGAGCTTCCCCTCTTAACTAGTCAGAGTCAAACTAACAACGACGTCTCCTGAGCGAGCCACGTATTTAATCCTAGCCGCGCTATTTTCTGATTGTTTCATCGCTGCGCCGTCTCTCATCATCGTCTGAACCATATCAACTTATCAAGGATCTACAGCCCCCCCCAAAAATCACTCAAAATGCGGCGGAATCGGGCCAGACAACACGCGTACGACGCACTGTTACAGACGATTCTGCGACTCCGTACGGGGTGTCCGAGTCGGAGACTATTTATTTTATTATTTTTATAATTTTATTTAATCGCTCATTTTTGACAGGCCCAACTTCGTATCGAGTCTGATACGTAGCTTGGTTCACGATCTGGAAACGCTGCCCCTCCAACACTGACACTAACTGCTGACTAGTGACTAGTCACCTGTGCCACATAGTGATACAGAGGAGGTGCTTGTAGCTGTAGCCCGCCGCTGTGGTTATGCTATAGACAGGGTTGCAACTTGCAGCTCTGCTATGCCTCTTTTGCCCGGGTGGCTGTACGAACTACGAGGCGGCTGCACCGAGTACGCCCCTGCATGTGTATCTCTGTAATTGTGGCACTCGGAATGGAATGTGAGGTATTTTCAAGAGTCAGCATGCAAGGCTCTCGAGATGTCTCCCGATAGTCTAGAAGGGCCCGCCGGGTCTTCAAGGTGCTTAGCAGTGCCGACTACCCGATGCATCCTGGCTACTAGCATGTACGCACTATCATAGCATAAGTGGATTATGGATATCTCAAGCATAATAAATTCATAGTAGATCCATCTAAAGGTGCGTCTCGGTTCGTTCAAAGTCATAGACATAGGATAAATAAACATGCAAAAGCGTGCACATAAATGATAAACCACATTTCATCACATCGATACAAAACAATTCAAGTACAGCTAGCTGATGGTCATAAAACATTGATCATGAAAGACGCGGGACGAGCAGTGCCCTGAATAACATTGTAGAACGAACGCCTCTCGTTCTAACTGCGACCCAAACGCCATAGATAGACAAACGCCACAAACTGCCTTTGAATGCTATTCAAATCACAACGAGAAAACGTTTTGCTTAGCCAATTCAACTGGACAGAGAAAGAATCAGTTCTCAACAGCTTGACAGAAGAGCTGGATCTCGCCGACTTGGCCCTGCGCAAGACTGTCCTGATGTTGATCTCGCCACTCCATGAATGCCAGCTGGACTGCCTCATCACTGTCAATAGTGACAAAATCGCCATCTTCGTCTTTATAACGCAGCCTCACAGACCTACTGCCGATGGATCGATTCGTGAAACGAGCTAGTTTAGCATCGACCCGGTCGGTCAAGGAGCGGAAGAGAATGTTGCTAGCGATAACAAGCGTGACATAATTATCATCGAAGTTGACCTTGGCTTTCAGTTGAGTTGGCATGATTAGTTCCTGGGACGCCTGCAAGTCCTGATCAAGAGTACCGGAGTTGGAGAGAGGATGGTCTGGCAGAGAGGATTGGCTGTTGGCCATCGGGGGGAAATAGGATGTATCATGGTAGGCGCCATTTTGTGCATGCCGTGGGCCTCCAACTGGCGTTTGAACAGCTGATCGAATAGGGAGTCCATTGTTCGTAGGTGAGTTATTCTGGCTTCGATTGACTGGTGCCCGCATGCTTGCAAGTTGGGGTGGAATCGGAGGAACTGGGACATTTTCGATCGTCTGCATCGAGTGGCCGTTCATATACCGTGGTGTGTTGTGAATGTCCGGACTGCTAGCAGATCGCATCCTCTGTGACATCTGGTTGGACGCCTGGCTTTGTCCCGATAGCGGCGGCAAAGATGGCCGCTGCACCCGACCATTGGCAGTGCCATTCATGCCAGGGGGGTTGAAATAACCATTTGTCCCGTCTCTTGAAACCCCTCTAGATAGAGCCGGTGCTGTGTAACGATTCGACTCCTCACTCCAAGCATTGGTTGGCGTCATCTGTCGAGTATAATTATATGCGGATTGAGAGCTCGAGCGTGTAGAAGGAGTCTCGGTGACAGGAGAGAAATAGGATGAGCCGTTTAACCTCTCACCGGGAGATAGGCTGCCGCTTGATAGCTGCGTGTGCAATGACGGTGGGACATCCGGTATGGGAAACCGAGGAGGTGGTCGCGCAGTAGGAAGACCAATCGATCCACTGCTGCCTCCTGTCGCCGATCTAGTCCGAAGACTGGTGCTTGATGCATTCCTGCTAACTGGAAACTCCGAGAAAGAGGCCGATTGTATTTGACTGTCCTCCTCCGCATCATATTCCTGCTGATAAGGATTCACCATTCCCGTCATATTCTGCATATACGTAAATTCCGAGTCCGACGTTCCAGTGTGTCGTACATTGCGCTGGCTAGCATGATAGGCTCGCTGTGAGTTGATGTCTTTATACCACTTCTTCATGATATCTTCATTAACGTAGCGAATAATGAAGTTATCGACAACACCAGGGTCGCCTTTCCAAAATATTTGAATGCGATAGGAGCCTACAAATTCATATTTGTCAGAGAATGAGGCAAAATAGTCGGGAAGGAGAGAGAAAGCAATCTATAACCGAAATCTCCCGCGTAATCATACCTGGCTTTTGGAGTAGCACAACATCTGTGACATTTGCCATGTAAATCCGACCCTTTAGTTGAAGACGCGGCTTCCCTTTGAGGTTTGCTGATGGCTTTTCTTTTGAGCCAATGAGCTTGGTTTTTTGTTTGTTGGGATTGATGTCCTTGCAACAAAGTAGAATTCGCTGGAACAGATATATATGATACTATTTCGTTGCAAGTCAGCAATTTCGAACTTTATAAACGGAAAGGCATATGAATTTAAAATAAACAAAGCCCTGACCTCAATACTCACTTCTCTCTCGGAGTCCTTATTACTATCTCCCTTCAACACAGTAAATGTACCGAAGCGCAGTAAATCCCCAAACCCATCCACTTTCAAAGCTTTCCAGTCGTCCACGCGAATGGCCAGGTCTTGCATTGCCGCTTTCAGGTGCTGCTCATCAATAGCGTCATTCGCGGTGTCGAGGACGGATTGAATCATGTCGATCGCCGTCGTTATATTGAGCTGCAGTGACTCGTCTTCAATCTGCTTTCGAAGTTCCTAATTCCATCATTCAGCACATCTATAAACACACAATGTTGAAAGAAAAAGAAAGTCCGGTCTCAATACGCACCGAAAGCATAAGCGGGTACTTGGTGAGTCGCTGGAATGGCTTGACAAAAAAGCTGTTAAGGGTGGCGGGCATGGCAACCATTTGTTGTAAATCCACTGACCGTGGAGCAGCTTTGATCTTGTCCCATTCACGAAGGCAAACTTCATCGCATTGTAACTGATTCGCAATAAACGGCTCGTATTTTCGCAAAATGTCCTCCGCTTCGATGAAAACATGGCCCCAGTCCTGGCGCTCCTCAGGTAAAGCGTAATGCTGCTCTATTCGGATAAGGAAACGTTGCGCAGAGTCGAGTAAATCGTTCAAGTTCATGAAAATCTGATGGCTGGAATCTCCAGTCAGAGTGCCAGTCTCATCCAGTTCCTTTTTTAACGCTTGCAAGTTTTGTAAATGATGGACGTAATCTCGTTCGGTCACAAGTAGCTCCTTTAAGATGTGCTCGCGTTTCGTAAGTTTCACAGTACCCTCTTGTCCTCCTTGCGTGTCGGCCACAGCTGTGGATGGTCGGCGAAGTAGGCCCTCCATCTCTAGTATATCTAGAACGCGGTTTACCATTTTGATCACCTATTCCCGTCAGTCAAATAGCCCTTTCTATAATTCACAAAGCTGCAAGGCCAACCTTGATAAAGCCAGTCGTGTTTTCCCCATAAAGGTCGGTGATTAAAAAACAATCCTGCTGAGGAAAGGCCAAGTCTTGTAAACAAGCCTGCAAAAACTTGAAGGTAGCGGCCTTGGGTCTTTTTGCTTCCGCAACCTTCTCCGGATCAACTTCGAGCTTTTCATTTGGTTGCGACACATTAAAGATTGTAATGAGTGGATAACCGCCTCGGAGACAATTCCATAAAGAGGCGACTGGGTCGGCCGTAGCTCGCTCTTCAGCTTCCATCTCCTCCAAATGATGCTCAAAGCCTGGAACTTCTGACAGGCGATGCTTGAGATTCACGCAGCTCTGATAGATGGACTCGCCACCTCTTCTGTTGATAATATTGTCCTCCGCGACAGGGCCTCCGACGGGAACGCCATTACTCGACGGCGTATCCATGTTGGTGTAATTCACTGATTCGATTGTATTCCCTTCGCACTCTTATCGCACAAGTAATTGTCCCAGCCAGCGTACCCGGTTGCGTTCTAACCCCAATTTATCATCGATATGAAAAGCGGTACCGCAAATCAATGCGTCCAGACCGAAAGCAAAACCGAAGCTTGACAGGAGCGATGCAGGGCGGTTCAACTTGAGTGTCCTGCAGTGGAAGGATCGTATTGTTAAAGGACCGACTGACCACGTTGATCGCAGCGAGAGCCTGCTCCACAGCTTGTCCCTGCTATCGCAGAAGGAGGGTGTCGGGATAGATCAAGAGGTGACTGTCGCACGAGGAGGTGGACGGGCAAAATAATAATCACCGGCCGGGCCCCAGCAAGGTCGATTAGCAGTGAGAGAGTGCGTGCGCTAGTTCAGCACCAACGATAGACGAAGACAGAAGAGGACAGCAGATGACTTGCAGAGCAGAGCAGTGTCTTGTGCTTGTCCTTTCCGTCAGCGATGCTTCGGCAGGGGGTTGTTTGAGGTGGTGGGGGGGAGGAAAATGTGTGGTCGGGGGGTGTGGAGAGGGGGAAGGAAGGAGCAAGCGCTGCCAAGGGAAGGGAAGGAAGGTGCCAGGCTCGGAGCGTCACAGCAGGAGCAGCAGCAGCAGCAGCAATCAACAGCGCAGAACAGTCAGGCTGTAGTTGTACGAAGCAGGAGTCACTGGTCGGGGAAGAGTTAGAGGATTTGCGTGCTGCATCTGCCTGGATCAAGTGACGAACCAACAGTCAGATTAAGTACAGTCTGAGTGTGAACGTCGGCCGTAGCGTGTTTCGGCAACGCAGGCTAAGCTCTGATCAGGAAAAGTCGCGAAACAAAAGTTGAATCATAAATCAGTCCAGAACTTGCATGTTTCTACGCTCTACGAAATTGGCTATTTTTACGGCATGCACAGTCATCCCGATCCGCCCTGGCGCCGACTCGCACTGAGACTCACTCGTCTGAGACGCCGCAGGGAGAGAGGGCGCCAATGGAATGGGCGGCTTTCAAGTTCTCTGGCGACGACAGTCAAGATGATGCCAAATGGCGACACAGAAGTGGTGCTGGCTGTCGTCTGTACTGGTCCCTGGAAAGTTGAGGCCTCACATTGCCTTCGGGCCCAACCAGTGGCAGTGGCGCCTTACAACAAGTAGTACTCCGTAGAAACTCGAAGGCAAAGAAAGACACGCTGTATCAGCTGATCCAGGCTGTCTGCGTATACTAGTAGGTAGTGGTAGTGGTAGTGGTAGTGGTAGTGGTAGTGGTAGTCGTAGGCCACTGTAACGTTGCTTGACACATTCCAGGACTCCTAGAGTGAAAACAAAGAAGCGACTCCAGTGGAGCCTGAGGCAGCAACGCTAGCCCCGGAACGCCACTAGCGCGGTATGCCTCTTGCCGTCTGCAACTCGCAGTTTCGACTCATCACACTTCGACAAAGGCCGGCTTGCTCCTGTCTCCGAGTGCTCGCCAGGTCTTCCGTGTTCCGACGGCCTGCGTCTCCCTTTTATCTTGCGAACCTCGGTGGCATCCCCCCGTGCGAGTCACTTGACAGCTCCTCACTTCCCCCACGCCGATATTGCCATTCCACACGACCACCCAAAGACAAAGACTTTCTGCTTGACCAGGGTTGTTGCTCCGACTCGGTTTGGGCTGTTAGGGCCACTGGTGCGCTGCAGTGCCATCTTACGTCCGCTGCAATATAATCGGAGGGACAGTCTCTTAATATGCAGGAGGACAGTTCACCGGAAACCCTCCTGCGGATGCGTTCTGATAAACCCGCGTACACCGCGGCTTCCCTGGTAGCATCCTACAAGTTGGACGAGGGCTATTCCGACGATTCAAGAAGCCAGCTGGAAGGCGAAGTAGGGAATGAGTCGTCGTTTCTGCCGGACTGGATTATTGGTCACAGTGAACCGGAGAGAGCAGGTGCGTGTGTCTATGCTGGTCCGCGCCCAGTCAACCCTATTAACACGCATTCACAGAGCTTGCCTTTTCACTGTTAAGCAGTTTACGAACTAGCTCGATTGCCTCGATTGTAGAGCGACTGAGGCCGTTACTTCACATGGATCCCTTACGCAGACTGCCTCCCGAAATCACCGCGGAGATATTCTCATATCTCGACCCAATTACATTACTCAACGCATCTCTCGCCTCGCGTGACTGGAGGAGCCGTATAGCCACCGACTCTCGCCTATGGAGAGGCATGTACATCAAAGAGGGGTGGAGATTGGACTTTAGTGCTATCAGAAAATACGAACAGTTACATTCCGAGCTATCTATGTCCCAGGGTCGCAAAACTCGGACCAGGCACGCCGATTCCGACGCGTCAGAACCTCAGCTCAAAAGACGTGTTATCGAAGCAGGCTTTCAAGCACAAGACTCATTTAACCATGCCTCAAGCTCGCGGTCCAGTCCTCCTTGGAACGAGCAGCATCAGTCCGTAGAAGCAGACGTGCCAACCTCTCCCCGGGACGCCGAGGGCGAGCAAGAAAGTGAGGTGTACGCGGGAGCGAATTCCCCCTTGTTGATTCGGCTATCAAATGGCACAGCGAAGATCAACTGGCCTTATCTCTATAAACAACGCAGGCGTTTAGAAGACAACTGGCTGAAAGGTCGCTTCACCAATTTTCAAGTTCCTCATCCTAGTCACATGGAAGAGGCTCATGAAGAATGTGTTTATACTATTCAGTTCTTGGGCAAATGGCTGGTCAGCGGTAGCCGCGACAAAACAGTTCGTGTTTGGGATATGGATCGAAGGCGGTTAAGCCTCCCGCCGCTTCGGGGTCATCAGACATCCGTTCTTTGTCTTCAATTTGATCCTAGTCCAGAGGAAGACGTTATCATATCTGGTGGTAGCGACAGGAACGTCATCATCTGGAAGTTTTCCACCGGTCAAAAGACCCTCGAATTGACCAATGCACACCACGACTCTATCCTAAACCTCAAATTCAACAAGAGTTATTTGGTAACCTGTTCCAAGGACCATGCTATTAAGGTGTGGAATCGCCAGTCACTCAATCCACGGGACAAAGACTACCCTTCGGTTCTGAGGGGACCAACAGTTACATATCCTTCCTATATTATAGATATTACCAAGGTCTCGCCATCCGTCTTGGATGCGGAGCTAGCCAGCGGTCATATTAAAACCCTTGAGCCATACAGTCTATTAATGACGCTTGACGGTCATGGTGCTGCTGTCAACGCGATCGAAATCAACGACGACGAGATCGTCTCGGCGGCAGGAGACCGCTTGATCAAAGTCTGGAGTATCCATAACGGGACATGCTTGAGGACTCTAATGGGCCACAATAAGGGTATTGCCTGCGTTCAGTTCGATAATCGACGCATTATAAGTGGTAGCAACGACGACACAGTTCGCATTTATGACCATGCATCCGGGGCAGAAGTGGCCTGTCTAATAGGGCATACCAATTTGGTACGAACTGTTCAAGCTGGATTTGGCGATCCTCCTGGCGCTGAAGAAGCACTCCGGCTTGAGGCCCTCGCGGTGGACAGCGATTTCTGGGATGCTCAGCGTAGTGGCATTGTCCCTTACCATCAACGTTGGCCGTCCGTAACTCGTCGTCGCATTAGATATCGAAACGCCGGCTCAAAAGACCCGCGAGACATCATGGCCTTGGGAGCGCGGATTCCACCAGGCGGTGGTGGTAGCCGATGGGCGAGGATTGTTTCCGGATCATACGACGAAACAGTCATTATCTGGAGACAGGACCGCGACGGCAAGTGGCTAGTTGGACATCGACTTCGCCAAGCAGATGCCGTGACAATGGCTAACTCGACAGCTTCACATCGTTCCCGTGATGTAACAGCGCGTCGCGTAATGCGAGCCATACCGGTGCTGCAACATCAAACCGCTAATCCTCCTGCGGTTGCCGACAACAACAACAATGATATTAACCAGGATCTCAATGCCCCCGGTACAGCGCAACCGCCGCAAGCAAACCAACAAGCCCCTCCCCCAGGCAACCATGCACCGAATCAAGTCCCGATTGCAGTTTTGCACCAAGCGCATGCAATGAATGCAGCCGCTGCTCAAGCGCAGGCAGCCCATATCGCCGCTCATCCACATGGATTCCCGGTACACCGACAATTAGTCAACCCTGCAGGCACCCCAGGCGGATCGAGAGTCTACAAGGTCCAATTCGACGCGCGCAAAATCCTGTGTGCTAGCCAAGACTCGCGCATCGTGGGCTGGGATTTTGCCGCTGGCGATGCCGAGCTCATCGAAGCCTCCCAGTTCTTCGTGGGAGTATAACCATAACCATTCATCCTCAAACTACGCCTTGCGCATTCAACTTTCTACGTTCTTTCTGATGACGACCAACGACACGATGCTCATGAAACCAAACAAAAAAATACAATACAATACAATCAATACAAGTGGGAACCATTTAGTTACGGGTTAAATCCTTGATAGCATACTGGCAGACGCGCAAACATGGCGCCAGAGAGAGAATGGCCGAGTGTGGATGTTCACGCTTCCTCTTCGTTCCTGAACTCAACTCTACCAATATATATAACTCTCGCATTGCATCACTTATAATACTCTCTTCACTTTGCAAGGGCTGGAACGCGTCAATATGTTAAATTTGAGATAATAATGAATAAAATACTTTTTTATTGTCTACTACTTATTGCTGACTTGAACACAGTGCACGCTTATCTTTTATTGGCCATCAAACTATTTGAGCATAACTTGTCACGTAGGCATAAAATCTACGGATACTACTATGAGTGGGTTTTATATGCTGCTAGCTTCGGTCAAGCTTAATCGATATATCTATGAGTTGAAGGAGGTTATTCTAGTCTCTTGCTTTTATTTATCCATAGATATATTACAATAGAATTAGAGATTCCCATGGTGATACTCTTTCACAGTACAAGTTAGGATTCTTCCCTGGCTAAATTTCTTAATTTTCAGTTCCTTTTTTTTTTCTCTATATAACAAAATTACAGCTCGCACCATCTCATTCATCCTATAAAGCTCAATATCACTGTTGTTATTATTACTATGGCTCGGGGTTCTTTCCCCATTTCCGAGTATTTTTTGCTTCTTAAACTCTCTATCTCCTCAAATATATTGCTTTTCGAGACTCCTTCAACAGCAACAACAACATCCGAAATGGAGTAACGGTCAGCATTGCTCCCCGTTTCGGAGTTTGCTTTTTTTGCTTTTGCTTTTTTTGACAAAACTCGTCCGTCCCATTAGAGCCCTTCAGGCTTCAGCAATTATTTCTCAGAGTTCATACTGTTTCTCGCGCTCTAATTTGCCATATATTCGCGGACTCCATTTGTTCACTCAGCGTTAATTTTTGACCATCTCTAAGAAGGGATTAGTTAATTATGTAGTTAGTACTCTGACTAAACTGAAGCGGTTCCGTTCCTACAACAATTGAATCACTTGCTTCAACTCTCGGTGTGATTTGTATAACCACCTTGCTTGCCCATTTACTCTACTTTCTTGATTTTTAGGCATTAATCTTTCCTACTCAAATTGAGGTTTACAAGGTTTCTAGGTATCCCTCATAAAGTAAAAAGCGGGCTCCAAATAAACGCGGCAGTAAGAAAAACACCCACCTGAAATACGGAAGGTCTCTAAATATTATTTCTTGTACATAATAGTATTTTCTGAGCTTTTTTCAACAACATCCGATATGGTGTAACGGTAACATCGCCGCCTCTCACCGCCTTCCAAACTGGGAGACTTTAACGCGGCAGCTCGGGGTTCGATTCCCCGTGTCGGAGACTTGTGTTTCTTCTTTTTTTTGTTTACAAAACTCTTTCTTTCCTTCCCATTTTTACTCGTATATATCTATATAGAGAGAGAGAGAGAGAAAGATCCTTGGGGGCTCTGCAGGCTCACAGCAAATCAGTATACTCGTAAGGAATCTAGATTTTTATGATACGATTAACATGTTAACGCTATGGAGAAGTTATTTATTCTAGGGAAGGAAGGCTTAGAGAAACCTTTCTGGCTTCTTCAAGGAAGGAAACCCAAACAGCTTACGAATTGTTAGTCTTGCTTGCCTTTTATGTCCTTATTCTGTACGGTTGGAAGATAGCGCAGTCTAGGAAGACCAGCGTTGACTCGCTTCTGATTAAGTACTATTATGATATTGTCTATTGAAAATGCTGTGCTTGCAAGGGTGTGATGACCTCTTTGTATATTAGGCCAAATATGACCCATCTATCAATACTACCTGGAACTTAGAGAACACTTGCGGACTGCCTGGCTGTTCACAGGGAGCAGTTTATCTTGTTCCATTCGATATATCCTAGGGATATTTGTGAGCAGAGACCAAAGAACTTACAGAGCTGCAGAGCTCAAAGGATACTTAGCAACCTTACTTTCTTCGTCAACCCGAAGGATATGGTGAACTTCCAACTCGTCTCGAGATAAAGTGCAAGACGTGCAACGACCAAAAAGAGACTGAACATCCACGCTGGACGACACATCCAGAGCGCCCGAGATTCGTAATCCAGATGTTCATCTGCGATAAATGTGGCAAGCTAGGAACATTTATTCCTGCAGATCCAGGAATCCCTACAACCGCTAATAGTAGATTGTCCAGCTTGTGGAAGAAGTTTAAAAATCAGGATGGACTCAAGGCTATATATATCCTCGGCCCCCAGAGTATTATTTCTCTAACGGCCCTATATCTATTCGAATTGAAGGAATTATCAAGGCTGCAAATTCCCATGGACTCTCCCAGCCAAACAGTGTTCAAGATAGCTGAAGACAGATTTAGAAGAATTGATATCAATACTGCCCCTCTTTTCGTAACCTAAAAGCTATATGAACTAATTTAGATGTAGGTTTGATATAGGCAACGTTTCCAGTTTGTATATATTGCCTCATACCCAGACATAACAAGCATGGACACGTTACAGTGCAATTACCAGAGGTAAACCCTACTTTTCTTTGTGGGCGGGGGCGTTAACTTCCAAGGTTTCTACTTGATCCCTTTCTTTCGGTGACGGACCAGGATCTATATAAGGAGCTTTTTATACGTATATTACATCTATTTAGGGGTGAAGGACAGAAACGATTACTTAATTTCTCATATGAGTATCATCTGCCCAATATAGTATCGAATAGATACAGATATATATAAATTACATGTACATAAGCCAGATGCCATTGATGGAATGGCATGACGGGTGGTTGCCTGTAAACCAGGAAATACAAAGAGACATAAATAGAAAGAAATATAACAAATAATACAGCCCGAGAAAAGAATTTAAAAAAAGTCGACGCCCGCCTTCCCCATATCTAGATAGTTCGCTATTTATTTTCATGCATGAATCGAAGATCGTTGGATCGTTGCTTGTCATTACAGGGGGAAAATGCACAAGAAAGAAAAAAGTCAAGAAAAAAAAGTCAAGAAAAAAGTCAAGAAAAAAGTCAAGAAAAGAAAACGATATTATAAACGTTTAGGCCACCATGTTTTGATTGAGATTCGACTTGCCCATTGTTTGTTCCATTTTGAGATTGCGAACCAGCACTTCGAGTTTCTTTCGTTCTTCTTGTTCCGCCTGTAAAAAGATTGTGAGTATGTGCTAAGTACAGACTTATTGATAGACGGAAATGAGGACTTACCCTGAGATGTTTCAAGTTTTCCGCTCTCGTATCCCGCATCATCTTCTTGAATTCATTCTTCAATACCATTGTTGATGTCGTCTCTGTGGCACCGTCCCTCGTTTGCGTCTGGTTGACGCCCATCCATGTGATGCGTTCGTCACTTAGTTGTGCCTCTAACTGCTCGCAGCGGTCGCGGAAACTGTCAATCGTACTTTCGTATCTTTCACGTTCCTTCTCAAATTCAATACTGGCTTTGGTCATTGACTCGTAATCCTCGATCGTCTCCGTAAGTTCCTTTTGAAGTGTTTCCACGCGCCTCTGAAGATCTCCCTGACCGTTGTCACGATTAGTCTGCTCAGCTCTCAAGGCCGACAGCTCTTCTGTCAGGCTAATGTTCTTGGCGTTTAGGTCTTCAATCTCCTTGTATAGAGCTGGGCTGGCTGCAGCTTCGGCAGCCCGCTCTGCACGAGTACCGTATGCTCCATCGAGCTCAGCTTTGACCACAGTCAGCTCGGTTTGTGCGCGCGCATATTCCCCTTCAACATGCATCAATTCTTCTCGGAGACGTTCAGCTTCCTTTTCTGCATTGGCTTTGTCGATTTCTAGCTGTTGATCTTGGATGTTTTGCTGTTGCCTCGCCGCATCGAGCTGCTCTATCACTAAAGCTAGTTCACCTTTGACAGCCTCAGCTTCCTTTTCTGCATTGGCCTTGTCGATTTCTAGCTGTTGATCTTGAATGTTCTGCTGTTGCCTCGCCGCATCGAGCTGCTCCATCACTAAAGCTAGTTCACCTTTGACGGCCTCAGCTTCCTTTTCTGCATTGGCCTTGTCGATTTCTAGCTGTTGATCTTGGATGTTCTGCTGTTGCCTCGCCGCATCGAGCTGCTCTATCACCAAAGCTAATTCACCTTTGACGGCCTCGGCTTCCTTTTCTGCCTTGACCTTGTCGATTTCTAGCTGTTGATCTTGAATGTTCTGCTGTTGCTTCGCCGCATCGAGCTGCTCCATCACTAAGCCTAATTCACCCCTGACGGCCTCAACTTCACGCTCTGAAAGTTCGAACTGTTTCCTTGTCTCCACAAGTTCCTGCGCCAAGTCGGCGACGTGAGCATCCTTTTCGGCATCTGACTTTGAATTAAGCTCCCTTTGTTGCTGAATCTGTGTCGTCAGTATACTCTTTTGATCCTGCAATCTCTCGACCCGGCCCTGCAAATCATCCATTCCGCTTCGCAGATAGTCCATGTGACCACTGAGATATTCGCCGGACGGACTTGGAGGTGGTGGTAAAGTTGGTGACAGATGAGAACCAGCCTGCCCAAGCAAATTTTGCAATCGAGCATTGATGGCACTAAGTTCGGTCCCCATTTCTGTAGCAGAAAATTCCGACTCTAGTCCTAGCTCTAGTCCTGGCTCTGGTACTGGCTCTGGTCCGGTTCTCGGTATTCCGTCGACTTGGAGGGTTTCCAAGCTGTTTTCGAGATATGCAAGGTGATCTTGGATGAAGGTTAAAGATGTATCATTACCGACTCGAAGCGGTAGCGGGTTCACGTCACGGTCGGCATGGCTGTGAAGTATTATATCGCGTAGGCGCCCATTAAGTTCCTCTAGCTTCTGCTCGGTGCTACGGAGGGTATCGACATCTGCCGTGAGACCAGGGGCATCCTCTGTTTCCAAAGCTTTGTAGAGACTTCGATCGTCAAAGTCAAATGTAGCGCCGTTGGGGATATGATTCGCGCTGCTGCGGTTAACGTTCTTCTTGAGGCCACGATGTGTCAATTGCAGAATTCCGGCTGTGTGTTCAAGAAGGCGTTTATGAACGTCTTGCGCTCTCCGCTCCAAAGCCCACAGTTCCTGGGACAGTTGCTCGCATTTCTGAGAGCTGACAGCAAATTCATCGTCTTCGTGATGGTGCGCTATACCGTTTGTATCACCGTTCGTAACGCCATTTGTATATTCACCGTTGCCATTAGCCATCTGGTTTGGCAGTCGGCTGAGGGATTTCGCAGCATCCCTGAGCTTGGTCTCCAAGGCAAGTTTCCGCTTCGTACTTTCGACGCGATTCGACAGCACTTCATATTCACGCTTTAGATCTTCCACTTCCTCGAATGGGAGAATTTGATACCCGGCGCTGTCCCCGATTGCGGTTTCGGCCAAGAGGTGTAGTAACACCGAATCGGTAACGTCGATAGAAGGCGTGTTTGTTTGGGGGATCGCGACAGACTGGTCGACACATCAAGCAGTCAGCAAACGCCAGAAATTGCGGCAAGAGACGAAAAGCCATGACACATACCCCACTGTACTGAGACCTATCATCCGTCGCTACATCTGACATACTTCGGTAGCCATCCATGGCCCGGGACGGAACCAAAGAAACAGCGCCATTGGGATAGCCGGAAGAAAGGTACCTGGGATCCCCGTATGAGGACATGCTCGACCGGAGGCTGTCCACATTCATCATCGTGGCGGTCGGAAACGGCTCGGAGGCCAAGGATGCGCGCGAGAGTATATATGTGTGTTCTATATAGGATTATATATAAAAGGACGAGATCTTCACGCTGCAGACATGGCGGAACAGAAGGGATCGACTCGGGTCAGTGGGAGGAATAAAGAAAGCGGAAGACGTGTGCACAGTGAGCGCTGTTTTTGGCAGTCAGTCAGTCGGTCGGTCGGTCAAAGATCAGGGGGGAGAGAGGAGCGGTACCTTTCCGGAGTTTCTCGGCGAGGACAGCAAGAGCTGGACAGGAAATAAACAATCAATCAATAAATAAATAGATCTAAAGGTTGTATGAAGCCGGAGAAGGAGAAAAAAAGAAGTCGTCGGCGTAATCGAGACGGGCTTAACCTAGTTGAGCTTACTGTACGCAGGGAAGGTGGCTCGCCGGAATCTCAACATTTAGGCAGGCGCTGGCCGGCCTTTGAATTTGGCAGGAGCACACTCGCCCTCCCTCTCTTTTTCTTCCCGTCTATTTCGCTCTTACCTCTTTCTCCAAGCAATCTCTCTCTTCGGTATCTACTCTTTCCTGCTCTTGACTCGCTGATGCTACATGCCTCTGTGCTACCTACCATCGGTGCTGTGGCTCAGCTAAAGCCTAAAGGCTAAGGAGGCCTAAGTGCAGTGGCTGAGTCCGTGAGCAAAGCCAACCATTCGTCGCTGCGGACAAACTCAAAGCGACTCGTCATAATTTCCGGTGATGCCGATGTTGGAGAAGAAAATCATCCTGCACGGACTTTTCTCCTGAGTTCTCTGTTTCTCCCTTGTGTACGCCGTACGGAGTACTCCGTATTATATAGTAGTCTGACGGGCGGTGACTTGGCTTCATGATCTCTAATTCAGACCAGGCTCCAAGAAAAATAGGCTCGTTACATCCAGCTTCTATATCGGCTGCTGTTATTCGCACAAGTCAAGTGCCCAGGTGACGCCCTTGTGACACAACGCCAGCGACGTGCATAGCGGCAGGGACAGTGCATGCATGAGACCTTCGAAATACAATACTCGACCATTGAGATAGATATTAGAGGTCCCCCATCTGTGGGAATGCGCATTGATTACCAAACACTCTCTTGAAGAGATGCGCGGTATGCGATCCAAGACCTGCTTGAGGTCCTCAGCATGTTTGGCCATATTGAGGATTGACGGTATTTCAACTGATTTGATATAAACTACAAGCATATAATATATCCTCTTGTCATTCAGACTAATTGATACCGGGCTAGCAATCTGTCTTATCTTTGCCTAATGCACGAAAACGGCATACGCATCTGCCGTGCGGCGCTGGTAGCCTGAATAAGCAGGTCGAACTCTTTGTTCCCCTCGAACTGAAAGTGGTCGCATGCTCGTGGCTAAAGATAATGCGATATGCAATTATTTTTGTTCCTCGGCAGCAGGGATCTTCGCTTTAGTAGTGATTGATAAGGTAATGCAACGCTGGAAGCTACCAAGCCATTCCCCGCATCCATACTCCGTGGTTGCCCAGCATAACAGTAAAGCCCAAATCTTTATATTCTGGTCTTCTCCATGTCTTCTAGCATTCACTCCGAGCTGCTTTGTGATCTGCACGCTGAAGCTACCTAGGAGGCTAGTGCTACCACTACCAACAGCCAACCGTTTGGGACTTTGAGTTACGGCCGACTTGATCCAAGCCAGTACTGTAGTTGGAGACTAGGGGCAGTACTTGACTTCGAAGTTCGAAATGACCAGGAGGTACAGCGTGTCTGCGCAATGAGTCTGGGCATCTGACCATACGACACCTAATTGACGACTACGCAACCTGGGCGACTCCTCACGTCCATGATGACGAAAAAGGAAGTCGACATGGCCTCGGCGAAAGGCGATTCTATTGACGAGTTGATGATGGTAAACATGAACGCCAGCGCAACACCATCACCCACATACAAGGTCTACAAGAGACGCTTCTTGGGCCTGTTTCAGCTGGTGCTGTTGAATATTATCATTAGTTGGGATGTAGGTGCTTTCTTTTGCCAACTGGGACCTGTCTACAGAGCAGCTCACTGATATAAATAAATATACAGTGGTTAACGTTTTCTGCCATCTCGACGACATCTGCTGAATATTTCAGAGTGTCAGAAAGCACAATAAACTGGCTCAGCACTGCTTTTCTCTTTGCTTTTTGTGTATCTACGCCGTGAGTTTCTCTACCCTCTCTCCTATTTTCCTTTTTCTGGTCATTTCTAACAACTGCTAGTGTTGTAATGTACATGTTGAACAAGGGAGGTCCCAAGGCCGTGCTTATGACCGGTTCAGTTCTGATTCTCATTGGTAACTGGGTTCGCTATGCTGGCACCAAAGCCAACAATGGCATCTTTGGCGTGGCTATGTTCGGTCAGCTGCTGCTCGGTCTAGCTCAACCATTTGCCTTGGCTGCGCCTACTAGATACAGTGACTTGTGGTTCACAGAAAAAGGCCGAACGAGTGCCACTGCTTTGGCAACTTTGGCGAACCCCCTGGGAGCAGCCATTGGCGAGCTCGTGGATTCTTTCTGGGCCGTGAATCCTGACCAAATACCCGATATGGTGCTCTGGATTTCAGTGATAGTATGTTATATCTCTTTTATTCACGTCAAGTTTGTTATATGTATTGAGCTGATTATTTGCACAGGCTACCATCATTTCCGTTCCGTCGTTTTTCATCCCAGCCAGGCCTCCCATACCCCCTTGTGCGTCGGCTGAAGTAACGAAAACCCCCTTCCTTGAATCAGTAAAGGGAATTGTCCGCATTCGAGAATTCTGGCTCATTTGTATTCCATTTTCCGTCTACGTGGGCTTCTTTAACAGCATCTCCGCCCTAATCAATCAGATCCTCCTCCCCTACGGTTTCTCCGAGACAGAAGCTGGCGTTGCCGGTGGCATTCTCATCATCGCTGGCTTGGTTGCATCGGCCATCGTTTCTCCCATCAACGACCGCTTCAAGCAATATCTGTGGATTATCCGCATCGCCGTCCCCATCCACGCCATCTGCTACATAGCCCTCTATTTCGCCCCCGCGAGCCCCTATGGCATCGCTCCAAGCATCGTCGTATTGGCGCTCTTTGGCGCAAGTGCATTCTCACTTCTCCCCGTGGTGCTCGAGTACATTGTCGAAATCACTCATCCATATTCCCCCGAGATCAGCAGCACTTTGTTATGGACTGGTGGTCAGCTGTTAGGCGGCATATTCACCGTCATCCAGACCGCGCTCAAAGCCGGTCCGAATGGGAATCCACCAGCTAACATGAAGAGGTCACTTATTTTCAGCGCTGTTGTGGCGTGTGTCGTTGCAGTTTTGCCGATGACGTTGAATGTCTTTGGGCCTAAAATTGTGAATAGACGTCTGGAAGCGGATCGTGCGCGTACGGCGCAGGTTATTCAGTTGAGCAGTCGGAGTAATGACAATACTAGTGCTACTGTTGTTGTCGACGAGGAGCAACGGATAGAGGGGTCATGAAGACGTGCTGTTTCTTCGTTTTACTGGAGGCCAATTGCATTTTCTTGATCTGTTTTCTCGTTCTTTTGGTGTACATATCCTGATACCTTTCGCATATAGTGAGTGTTTTTCGTATGTACTGCGGACTTTTGTTTATCGAATACGATCATTTCACGGAAAAGGGTAGATAACAATTCTAAAACAAAAGAAATATCGAAATAAACATTGAATCAAGATAGAAGACAGTCACTAGCTACCTGTACATAAAAAAGTGAAACATGGACGATCTATTCTCACTTTTCGTTTTTTGGTGGTTGTTTGTTGACCAAGACCAGAAAGAAACCCTGACTTTGACAGCGGGCTATGCAACACTTCGAATGATAATACATGATATGATATAAGGAGAAACCACAACGTAAGGGTGAACGACCTCAAGGAAGAAATAAGTCTATCATCGTTCATCGTAGCTTTGATTTTCCTTCTCTATTCTCGGCATTTAAGCACCCTTATGCAGCGAGCCTCGACAGGGAACGTGTTGTAAGAAGTCCTTCGAACCCAGTCCATGCCGCATGCATACTGACACATAAACGTAAATATTGACGGGCTGGCGCTTTACCGCAGGGACTTCCAGAGCTTAGGGGCGGCGCACTGGGTGGCACAGTGCTGGAGGTGGAAGACTGTACACACAAAGATATATGTTAGCCTGTGAAGAAAAGAACAATAATAACAGCAAAGTCCCCATCCGAACTCCATATATAGTCAATGGATACAACCAAAGACAAGATGTCGATTCGTGATGGGTCTGGACGCAGAATTTCGCATGCTTACACTCTTCAACGCAGTCTTCCTTGGGGCCGTTGGAGTCGGGGTCCTCCTGCTGGCGTGTGACGCGCTCGACGCATTCGTCGAAGTGGTGCTTGTAGGGAGCACATTGCTGGGAGTTGGCACACTCTGTATCAAATACCGCAATTAGCTGCTGTTCCGGCGAAACAATTGAAGCAATTCTCAAAGGTATATTCAAGTTTCCATATGATCTCGTGCCATATCGAGACCTTGTACGGGGATTACAAATCCATAGTCGCGCATGATTCGAAGCTTCAAAAACGACCAGAACTCTTTTTTAGAAGAAAAAAAGTACTTACCCTCCTCGAGCTTGGGCTTGATGTCCTCAACCTCCTCCTCCTCTGCTTCCTCTTCCTCCTCTTCCTCCTCCTCGGCGGCTTCTTCCTCCTCTTCCTCGGCCTCAGGCTCGGCTTCAGCCTCAGCCTCAGGCTCTTCGCTTGACTCGGCAGCCTCCTCGGCGGGCTCGGCGGATTCCTCGGTCTTCTCTTCCTGTTGTTCGGCGACGCTGTCGTCGGTCTGCTCAGCGGGAGGAGCCTCAGCTTGGGCTTCAGCCAAGCCGAAGGAGGAGACCAAATCCGAGAAAAAATCGGTGAGACCCATTTCTGACAGCGTCAGCTCACTCACTGAGCGTAATTGAGTATGTTGGGATGTGTGGGAGTGTGAATTGGGGGGTGGTGACGACCGGGAGCAAGTCGGAAATGAGGTTGTGAAGCTCTCGTCCTGGAAAAACGGGAACGCGGCGGTCATCCCGGGCCCGATGCTGACTGGCCAATTCCCTTACACGTGATTGGCTCGCACCCGCTCGCACCCGAGATGTTTATATGAGACTTGATTCCAGCATCGCCAATTAATATTCAGGCATGATAAAGTAAAATAGTCGATTAAGCATATATATACGACTGTCATACATTGCTATCATATACCACTACTATGAACCATGCGTTCAATCTTATCTCTCGTGCTTGAACAAGCCATTGCGCTCTAAACGCTGTCTCTGGGTAGGTCACTGTGAATCAGATACAGCGTGTAAATCAAACATATTAGTAATGCTGGGACAAGCAGATGGTACCAATGCTGCTAAAACTCGATGTGTAGAATGCAGAGGATGAGGTGTGCATATTGAATATGAAATGTGTCTGAAGCTGAAGAATTTCAAATTAGAGTCGAGAGGTCTGGTGTCAGCAGTAGAGTTCGGATCTGGTTATTTTAACGTGCTCTTCGAAGTTGTTCCTCTAACTCTTCTGCCACACTTCGTGATTGCACTTCTTCATATCCCGGCGGAGGCTCCATAGGAGCCGGGGAACTTATAACCGGCGTTTCCCTGGCAGGAGGTTGGGATGTTTCGTGATTCGATGGACCACGAGTATCAGCGTTATTTGGTCCGTCATAAGCTGGGAGCTCATCGAGATGGACGTTGGTGAAATTGATCCCGCGACCAGCCGAGGACTGGGCAGCCGCCGAGCCGCTGTCTCTTGCATGTTCAACGGCTTGCTGAAGTCGATCTTTGATACGCTCGAAATGAGTGTGAAAATCAAAGGCTCCGCCTTCCTTGAATGTGACCTTCAGTTCCACGAGCTGTAGTGAAGCGGGTATTCCTCCACCCGGAACTGGTTGTGCCAGGACAGTCCATACATTCGGGCCGAAGAAAGGTGCAGAAACGTGGCTATCGTGAAGATTAAGGAGAGGGGCCGTGAATGACTGGATTCGTTCGGTCGGTTGTGACGGGAGATAGACAATCTACAATAAGAGTAAGTTGCTAGGTACAGATGTCAACCGGATACTGGGACACACACTCTTTGGTTTGTGAGGTACAAGCAGCCAGAACTACTTGTGATTGAGAACGATTCCTTTCCCTGCCAAGAACTGGGTGGTTTCAATGACAATGCTGTGCGTGGTGGAGAGGCATATATAATTTGTTCACTGGGAAGTCGAACGAAGCCTTCCTTGCTCGAAAGCATAACCCAACTGCCGGCATCGTAGTTAGCACGAAAGCTCATCAAAAGTCTATGACAGCGAAGTTCAACAGATAAAAATGATAGTATTGAACGATGGGATTGAATAATAGCAAGAAATTGGGGGCAGGTAAAAAGAAGTAAAGAAAGCATTCATACTTTAGAGACATCTTCCCACCCAACGGATTGTATATACCACAGGTTCAAACTGGTGGTTCCTCTGGTGAATATATGGTAGTGGAGTATCCACCTGGTAGAGCAAAGCAAAGAAGCTATTCAATTATTCGTAGCGGTTGGCATTCGGGTGCTGTTGTAGCGTTGGCAAGAGTTGATAGCGCATTGTAAACGGACCGGGACTTGGAGGGGCATCCTAGATGACATCGGTAGTCATACTGTTCATCCTAAAAGTGGTGGATTCAGACGAAGTTTAATCAAGGTTGAGGGGCTCGACAAGGGGTCAATAGACTTTGTGCGTAAGCACGGCAGAAACATAAAATAACGAAGAGAGGCACAAGTGTCGAGGTGGGAGCGAATGTTTCTATCAACCCGCGGCTGCTTGCTTATCCCCGAGGAGGGGCCTCAGGCTGCAAGGCAACGATGCACTGATGCAGCGGATTTCATCATAATCCACTTCGCTCTTGCCATTTTATTTTCTGGAAGCGTCGCATCGCATCGCTGAGCGCCGCACCCCGCCAGACACTCTGCTGCTGATATTATGTGATCAGTCTTCGAATTAATATACACTCGCTTGGTATTATTATTCTTCTTTCCAAGGGGTTCTCTGTTCTGCAACGCCTGGGTAGCTGGTACGCTCGACTACGTCATTACCCCAGATCGATAGAACGTGCGCATGATATGACTCCAGAAACTGATGCTGAATGACCTACATGCAGATACAGTGCCCGAATTCTTTCTTCAGATCCCGGCGAGTTCTCCTTGTCGTTCATATATGAAGCTCTCAAGCTTGGAGAGACGCGGATAGCCGAGGAGCGAAGGAGAGTCTTGGAGTCAACACGTACAAAAGAAAAATGGCGGCGCAGCCACATATTCCACCCCAAATTGGGTGGTTGTATGACCTCGTACTATGGTCGTTTTCTGTACTGGTCGATCTTTTTTTCAGAGAGGTGCACCCACGCGGTTCCTGGAAAGTGCCCAGAAGAGGGCCCTTGATTATCGTAGCTGCACCGCATGCGAATCAGGTATGGAATGAACTATGTGCTACTACAGAAAAACCTGCTCGGTCTTTGAAATACATGGCTGATGATTATGCGTGACTGCTAGTTTGTTGATTCACTTATTCTTATGCGCGTCGCTCGAAGGGAAGTCGGTCGTCGCATTTCCTGGCTTATCGCGGAGAAATCATTTAAACGGAAATTTATCGGCCTCCTATCAAGGGGTATAGGAGCTGTCCCTGTGGCGCGAGCGATGGACAGCATGAAGCCTGGAGTTGGGTTGATTTACCTGCCGGACCCAATTAATGAGCCGACCCTGCTGCGTGGAATCGGAACTAAATTCGATGGACCTGGCTTCGAGCCTGAAGGCACGATACATCTGCCAACAATCAATGGCAATTCATACAGCGCAACCATTGCCGAAATTAAAGGACCCGAGGAGCTTGTTTTGAAGAAGCCCGTCAAAGAGAAAGACGCACTGTATCAGCTGACGGGAAGGACCGATATCACCGACGATGGAAAGTTCACTGCGACAGCCTCTGAAGCTAAAGAGCCGGGCTTTGAAGGCTCGAAATTCAAGGCAGCACCTCATGTGGATCAAAGTGCAGTTTACAAGGCCGTCTTCGGTAGACTTAGTCATGGCGGATGCATTGGTATCTTTCCAGAGGGTGGTAGCCACGACCGCCCAGAGTTGCTCCCATTGAAAGGTACTGCAAGAGAGATTCTCTGTTAGATGATGTCTTCAGAAATAACTCATACTGACATTATTTGATAGCTGGTGTCGCAATCATGGCCCTTGGTTCTTTGGCTGAGGATCCAGACTCAGGATTGAAGATCGTGCCGTGTGGAATGAACTACTTTCACGCACACAAGTTCCGATCCCGAGCAGTAGTCGAGTTCGGTAGCCCGATAGAGGTTCCTCGTGAACTAGTCGAGAAGTATAAGCGTGGCGAGAGGCGAGAAGCGGTTGGTGAGCTTCTTGATACTATCTATCATGCCCTCTTGGCTGTGACTGTGAATGGACCTGATTTCGAAACACTAATGGTAAGGATGATGTCTCGCAGAAACAAGCTTGAAAATTACATACGGCTCACTCATACTCACAGGCCGCTCAATCTGCTCGCCGTTTGTATAACACGAAGGGCAAGAAGCTACCGCTGCCAATGGTCATCGAGTTGAACCGACGCCTTATTAAAGGTTATACTCACTTCAAGGATGACCCTCGTATTGTGCAGCTGAAGAAGTCCGTCACAAACTACAACAAGCAACTTCGTTTACTCGGGCTTCGCGATCATCAGGTTGAATATGCCAAGTTCTCAATTATAAGGGTCGTTTCCACCTTGATATACAGACTAACAAAACTCACCCTGTTGGCTATCGGAACACTGCCAGGACTTATTCTATTTGCGCCTGTCTTCATTGCGACGAAATTGATCTCCAAAAAGAAGTCCGAGGAGGCTTTGGCCGCATCGACTGTGAAGCTGCAAGGACGAGACGTCATGGCCACATGGAAACTCCTTGTTGCATTAGCCTTTGCACCCGCTGTATATGCATTTTACACCACGCTCTTCACATACTGGACCTATCGCAATCGGATCCAAGGATACGTTCCAGAATGGGTTCCATTGTGGGCTGTAATTTTATTGGGTGTTTTGCTATTTCCTACAATCACTTTTGCCGCTCTTCGCATTGGTGAAATCGGCATGGATATCGTCAAATCCCTCCGACCGCTTGTATTATCACTAAATCCGTCATCTGCCAACACTCTGGTGAAGCTCAGAGAACGACGAGCCGAACTCTCGCACGAGTTGACCGAAGCTGTCAACACGCTTGGCCCAGAGCTATTTCCCGATTTTGGTTCCGCTCGTATCGTCGCCGATCCTTTCAAAGAGCACGGCAGTAAAGCTGGAAGCGAGCACAAATCAAACGATGAATCTGCGACTAAATACACGACACAAGAACCACTTCCTCGGAACGAGTCCTTCCACGATCTAGCCAAGATTGGATTCTTTTCTACGCGGCCGGCTAGTCGCAGCCGAAGCCGCAGCGCCACAGGTCCTCGTGTTACAGGTTCCATCCAGCCACTAAGCGAGATTGGCGGCAAAGATCGACTCGACGAGGTCAGCAAACGCATTCGGGGTGCAATGAGAGAACGCGGCCAGGAACGTCGGCGACGCAGCGAAGACTTTGGATGGGAAAATGTCAGTGCGGGATCTATTACGCCCCCAGAGGATGAAGAGAAAAAGGATATATAGCTGGTGTCGTCGAAATACCCCTAATAACTAGGTGCTTGTCAATTTTTTGTGATTTTTGTGCTTGTGAGAAAACCATACCTGTCTGTATAATAGCATTATGAAGCTCCTTTTTCCTATTCCGATGCTTTCCAAGGAAGCATCGGCTGTCTTTTCCGAGCCGTCATTTATTTCTGATTTCGAAATGCTATCATTGTGCTTTCTTCGGATTCTCAGAATAGTGTAAATAGTAAATAATATTTCGAAGTTGATATTGAAGCTGTAGAAGCCATCCAATCAGATCATCAGACGGAGCTTAGTTCGAGCATGTGAAAGCCTGGATGGGTCTTCCCGCGCGTTAACAAAATCGTGGCCACTACATCATCATCTCCGCATCGCACCTGCACACAGTCGCTGGTCTATTTCCCTTCAATTGCAAGCTCTGGGAACTCCACGGAGTACAGTTTTAACTCAGTTAATAGCACAAAACATTACGGCAGTCGAGATTTGTGTGGCTTCCCTTTCCTTCGAATCGAGTCCGGGTCCTTTTCAGACGAATTCCTTTTAAAGCGCCAATATGTCGACGTCTATGCATTTATCACATATCCGGAAATGGCTGGCTGCTTCTCCGCCAGTCGAGTTTGTCGTTAGCAGAGTCCGGGAATTACTCCTCGGCGCCCTGAGGCAGGGTCCTATACCACAGCATATTGCGTTTGTGATGGACGGGAATCGTCGGTTTGCCAGGAGTCATGGAATAGAGACCATTGAGGGACACCATCTCGGATTTGAGGCCTTAGCCAGGGTAGGCTTGGATTTCCATTCAAAAATATCAACTTTTTAGTGGCGATTTGACTGACCGAGTCTAGATACTCGAGGTTTGCTACAAAAGCGGCGTCAAAGTCGTAACCATCTACGCATTCAGTATTGAGAACTTCAATCGATCACAACTCGAGGTCAACGGGCTCATGGATATGGCCAACGTGAAGCTTGCCCAGCTGGCGCAACATGGAGATATCTTGGACAGATATGGGGCTAGCATCCGATTTCTTGGCCGCAAAGACCTGCTCAGACCAGATGTCATTGCGGCCGTGAACCGAGCCGTCGAAGTTACAAGTCGCAACGGAGACAGGGTCCTTAATATATGCTGCCCTTACACCTCGAGAGATGAGATAGCACACGCAATAAAACAAACCGTCATCGACTACAGCACGCCATTAGAAGAAACTCGGGCAAGCGAAACTCGAAAGCCGTTCTCGGAATCGCACATTGTGTCGAACATTCGTGCACAAGCTCTTCAAAACACAAAAGATCAGGAAACAAGCGGGGACTCAGATTCTGCATCTGCCTTCTCGCAAGATGACGAAAATGGGCCACCTGGCGCCAACCAAGCACACAATGTATATGATTCTCCTTCGTCCGTCTCGTCGTCTACGACTCTTCACCTCAACCAAGCCACTGGCAATTCAGACTACTTGTCATCAGAATCAATCACCCCTCAGACCCTTTCAGACCGAATGTACACCAAAGACGACCCTCCCATCGACATTTTAATCCGGACATCGGGCGTTGAGCGGCTGAGTGACTTTATGCTCTGGCAATGCCATGAAGAGACCGAGCTTGTATTCCTAGACGTCCTATGGCCTGAATTCGACCTGTGGCAGTTCCTGCCTGTGCTTTGGAAGTGGCAACGAAGGGTCACGAAATCATGGAAGAGCGAGAACGGTCTGGACACAGACGAGTGGAGGAGTGACACCAACATATCGATTAACGAGACAGCGACGCAGGTCAAGGCATATTAGGAGTTCTGTGTCTTTGCATGTATGTACGTACAATATCTTCGTTCTGTATGCTTATGCCGTTCTGCCTGAGGCCCCACATCGACCGCGCAATTGTATTTAATTGGTCGCTCCTGTATACTATGCATGCTCCAAAACGAAGCTCTTTTTTCACTGGGTCAATCAGAGGCGCAAATGTATTCTATTCGTTCAGCCTCGAAACAACTCATACATATTCATTTCTGGACGCCGCCATTGGTGTGAAAGCTGCTGTCCTGACGTCACGTGAAATTCACACAGTCGAGATATAAAGTCTCCGTTCTCGGAGAGTCCCCCGCCAAATTTACTATCTCCAAATAATCTGACTCCTAACGTCTTCCTATATCTTTCATCAGTTAATATCCAAGATGGGCAAGGAAATTGCTGGTTCTAAGGTCCTTCTTCTGGGCTCTGGTTTCGGTACACAATTCCTTTACTCAATAACCCTATCACCGCTTGAAAAGAGCTAACCATTGTTCACTTACAGTCGCCAGGCCCACTGTCGATGTCCTCGACAAAGCCGGTGTTGAGGTTACTGTTGGTAAGTCATCATCTGTCTTTCCACGATGGACGAATGAGTACTCATCATATCGACTCAATTGAACAGCTGCCAGGAACATCGAGGGCGCCAAAAAGCTTGCCGCCGGTGGAAAGCACACAAAGGCCATCTCTCTTGACGTGAACGATGACGCTGCCCTGGACAAGGAGCTCGAGAAGGTTGATCTCGTTATCTCCCTGATTCCCTACACATACCACGCTCGTGTCATCAAGGGCGCTATCCGCACCAAGAAGAATGTCGTGACCACTTCCTACGTTTCTCCGGCCATGCAGGAGCTGGAGGAAGATGCCAAGAAGGCTGGAATCACAGTCATGAACGAGATTGGTCTGGATCCGGTAGGTTTGCCCATAAGAGGTCAAATATCTCGTGCTGATGAGCATTTCTCCAGGGTATCGACCATCTCTACGCCGTCAAGACGATCAGCGAAGTCCACGAAGCCGGAGGCAAAATCGTCTCTTTCCTCTCATACTGCGGTGGCCTTGTACGTTAGCTACCTTTCACTTGAAAACAACCCACTAACCAGCCATCTTTAGCCCGCCCCCGAGGACTCTGACAACCCTCTTGGATACAAATTCTCCTGGTCCAGCCGTGGTGTCCTCCTCGCCCTCGGCAACGCCGCCAAATTCTACCGCGACGGTGCCGAATTCAGCGTTGAAGGAAAAGAGCTCATGGGCGAGGCGAAGCCCTACTACATCTACCCCGGCTACGCCTTCGTAGCCTACCCCAACCGCGACTCCACCCCTTACCGCGAGCGCTACAACATCCCCGAGGCACAGACCGTCATCCGCGGCACGCTCCGCTACCAGGGCTTCCCGCAGATGATCAAGGTCCTCGTCGACATCGGCTTCCTCAGCGAGACCGAATACGACTTCCTCAAGGGCTCGCCCATCCCCTGGCGCGAAGCCACCAAGAAGATCCTCGGCGCCACCTCCGAGAAGGAGATTGACCTCCTCTGGGCCATCTCCTCCAAGACCAAGTTCCAGGACAACGACGAGCGCGACCGCATCCTGGCCGGTCTGCGCTGGATCGGTCTCTTCTCCGAGGACCCCATCACCCCGCGCAACAACCCGCTCGACACGCTCTGCGCCCGCCTCGAGGAGAAGATGCAATACGGCCCTGAGGAGCGCGACATGGTCATGCTGCAGCACAAGTTTGAGATTGAGAACAAGGACGGGTCGCGCGAGACGCGCACTAGCACTTTGGTTGAGTACGGTGAGCCAAAGGGTTACTCTGCCATGGCCAAGTTGGTGGGTGTGCCATGCGGTGTTGCCGTGAAGCAGGTCCTTGACGGCACTATCAGCGAGAAGGGTATTCTGGCCCCGATGAGCATGGAGCTGTGTGCTCCTCTCATCAAGACCCTCAAGGAAGACTATGGCATTGAGTTGATTGAGAAGACTTTATAAATGTAACGTATCACGAAAAGCCTAACTAAAATAGAGAATGAGATGAGATGGTTTATTAAATTACTTCAACTTGACCTATTTTAAGAAACTCTCAGTAGCTCAGGTATTGGTATTGATTCTAATTTTCATTCATCATTTGCTCGTAAAAAGGTGACAAAATTCCATAATCAGGGGAGACAGCTTGCTCCCGCACCAGCACCGTATGTATTCTAATTCTTTCGGTCTCTTTCTCTCGAGAGGGTCTAGCAAAAGACTTGATTTTGGTGAAATGTGCATGACATTCTTTATTTCATGCAACAAATAGATTGGAGGGAAAAATTGGCGAATGATGATGATGGTTCATGTGGGTTTATTGGAAGAAATTGGTGAGGAGCTCAGAGTATTGTGCCAAACCTACGCCAAGAAAAAGAACAAAGAAGAACATCAGTAATCGTGTCACAAAAGATAACTGATTTGAGGAAGACGACGAAGAAGAAGAATGCTTTGAATGGGTTGAAGGGGAGTGGGAAGAACGAGCAAAGGATGACGGGGGACTGTACCCGAAGGTCTGCTTAATGCTGCGAACATAATATCCTTCCCAGTTACGCTGGACGACCTCTTCCTGGCCAATGGGAACACCGGTCCAGGAGACTCGCAGAACCGTAACGCGGTCAACATCGTTCTGGTCAAAGAAGATTTCCTGCGTGCTATAGTGACCTTCGGGCCATTGAGCCAAACGCCACTTCTGAACAATATGCTTTGGCGACTCCAACTTGACGAATTCACCAGTCACGTTGCCGTCGAATATGGAGAACTTGCCGCCGACTTTTGCGCCTTCGAATTGGCGGGGAGGTCCTCGAGTAAAGGCGGCAATGCGTTGCGGGTCTGTGAATGTGGTGTACAGCTCTTCGGCAGTGGTCCGGAGTTCATCCGAGGCAGTGACAGTGGTCGTGTTGATGTTGACCTTGCCGGTGGATGAGGTGGTCGTTTGGGCTGGAGCCGGCGCGGGAGTCGCTGACTTTTGTGGATGAATAGGCGTGGCAGTGAATCCACTGGAAGGATTCACGCCCGGGGCGTGTTGGATATCCTTGCCGTGCTCCTCAATCAAGACTTTGCTGAGTTTGGCAAGCGCCACGCGTAATTGAGGAAGGATCTTAGACCGAACAAGGTCTTTTACGGGTTGTTTTGAAGACGAGTCCGAGTAGGCGCTGATTTCAAACTGTCATGATCAAAATTCCAGTTAGAACCATCACACAGAAGAAGAAAAAAATACGAGAGTACGGGAAACATACGACAAACTCATCCTCTTCCGTATCATGAGCGACTTCAGGAATGCTGATTGTGCCGGTGACGGTCTCATCATCCTTAGTCTTACCTACAATTAAAGTGAGTTTTTATTCCGAGGGAAAATTTCTTTAAACACTGGGGAGTTGGAACCTTCGTATTCTAGCTGCATTTTCACATCATAAAGAGTAATGACCTTTCCTTTACGCTGGCTGACATCTACGTCGCCATCCATACTCAGCACCTTTTCAATCTTGGCTGAAACGCCGCTGTCTTCAGCAGAGATCTGGGACAGAGTGTCCTGCAGATATGTCTTTGTCCATGCGGAAACATCCTTATTAACCCAGTGCCAGTTGTTGGGGTTGTGAAGAGCCATTGTGTACACGAATTCCGCTAGTCGGATATTATGCTCAAGAAGTTTTGCTTTCAATCAGGAACCAGTTCCGTTTGTATCCTAGTTGATCGTATTAGCCACTGAATATAGCAAATGATCACAGAGAAGCGAATTAAAGCATTGAAGTAAAGTGTCAAGTCAGAGCGTTGGGCCGACTATGCGACCCGTTGCAAGCAAGTCCGCAGTGAACAGAGAACAAATCTTTCTAGGACTGGTGCCAGCTATATATCTCATCATATGAAGATGCACAGATATTGACCGATGGTACAACATCTGGACAGGCAGTGGTTTGCGACGAGGGAGTAAGGAGTGTAAAACAGTGAAAAATCCCACATTGTCAAGGGAAGAGGGCAGTGAGAAAAAGAAAAGGAAAATTTGCACTTACAATAGTCACACGAGCACAGAGTGATCAAGCTGGAAGCGCAAAGCAACTCAGAAGACGAACACTACGAGAGGGGAGAAAAGGCGAGGGAGAGTTGGGGGAAGAAGAAACTCTTCCCTGCCAAAGTCCGGAGGGAAAGAACATTTTGGAACGAAGGAAAGCTCTAGAATGACAAAGAGGAACTAAGTCACGTGACCGACCCACTCCCGGTCTGCCCTAACTTCTACACTTCTCCTCTTCACAATCAACTTTGGAGTTATTATTCTTTTTTTGTTTACAAGAAGGTTGTTGAATTAAATGTCCTCTACAATGACTGTTAACATAGTGGTATTCATTCAAGCATCACTCATACAAAGATAGCGACAGTAGGGTATCTTGCTCTCCTCTCGTCAAGGAAACGGCAATAAGAAGAATAGAATAGAATAGAAATAAAAAGAAAAGAAAACGCTCAAGTTACAACTACTCCAGCTGCTCCGTATCGTCCCAGCCATCTTCAGCAAGAAGATGGCTTTTCACCCGCTCTCGTAACGATTGGATGTGACTACCGAGCGCCTCTGTCCACTGCCCTTCGACAGTGGAAACTTTCTCTTTCAAGTCTGCAGTCAATTCCCGCTCCTCGCGGGCTTGCATCTCCTGCATCTCGCTGCGCACCGAGTCCTCTAGTTCTCCGTGGCGGGTGCGCTGTGCCTCCATCAGTCTACAATTGGCGACCATGACTCCCGACCTGACTTCGTGCAGAAGACAAAGCAGGTTTGTCTGCGATTCGATGAATTGATAACTCGACTTTTCTGCGTGTGACAGCAGGGAATAGAGATACTGGAGAGGGAAGCGGTAGTAGCTGGGATTCTCCTCGTACTCCTGTGCCGGTATCTCGATCTGAAGATCTGAGAGATTCTCTGGCACCTGCTGCACCAGCGTCAGCAGGGATGGAGCAATGTCCCAAAAGGCCGATAGATGCGTCTCTACGCCGCGTCGGACGTTTTCTTCCACGACGTCCATGAACGCTTCCACTCTAGCGAGGGATTTAGCTTCGAACTGCACGCGACGGTCGAACGAGTCCTTGATAAAGAATGCGTCTGTTTCGCCGAGTTTCTCTTCATTCTTGCTCTGTTTGTAAGGCAAAGTAACTATAGCGCGATACTTTTCGTTACTCTCTCCCAGGAGATCGTAGATTTCACGATGGAGCTGCTCCCGCGCTTCAAAGAGCCACTTCAGCTGAGTGAGTTGCTCGAGTAACTCCGGTTTCTCGTCTCCTTCTTCCTGGGTGCGGTCCGGGTTTTCGTTTTGTATGGCTTCTTTGAGTTTCCCGCTGAGTTCATTGATTCGCTCGGTAGCCTTGTTGACGCGGTCGCTGAGAATGAGATGCATGGGCTCCATCACTTTAGCCTGGTAAGTGTCATAGTTACTTTGCACCAACTCCTTCTCCATCTTTTGCTCGTCGGCTTCGAGCGCGGCTTCGGCTTCTGCAGCCTCGGCGTATTTGATGCTGCCCTCTTGGATTTGTAGCTGGATGTTGGACCGGAATATTCTTCGGTTCTCTCGGAGTTTGGTCTCGTATTCCTGTCGTGATTGCGCGATCTGGTTCTCGTAGTGCTCCCGAGTCGCCCTGACTTCTGACAGGTCACTGATTGACCGGACTGTGGTCCGATAGACGACTAGATCTGGATGGCTGTTGTTGACTGCAGGATGGTGTCTTGGGTACGGCGGGGGAAGAGTGACCAATCGTGAAATGTCCATCTTATGTGCGCGATATTCCTGAATATGGCTCCCTTGCAGAGTATCATATTCATATTGATATTGAGCCTGAGCTGGAACCATCTCCGGCTCATGCAATCCAACCTTCTCAGGCGGATACTCATTCGGCCCATAGCCACCTGGAGGAAAGCTCTGCTGCTGCTCGCTATACTGCTCTTCCACTGTTACAGGCAGATTTCCACCATAGCCCAGTTGCATTTCCTCGCGTAGCTCCCGTGGAACTCCCATATACTTTGATTCTCGTTTAGATCTCTGCGCTTTTCGCTCGCCGACTCCTTCGCTGCTTGAGCCGGTTTTGGACTCCCACCAACGACTGGGTGGTCGGCCTCTGGAGCTCTCGTCGTTCTCAATGCTTATGCTAGCAATTGGGGATAGGCATGGCTGGTAATTGTTCCACCACATTGTCTCTGGCCTTGAAGAAGGCACATTCGCAGGTGTGGTACTTGACTCAGTAAATGAAGTGTCTAGCTTCATGCTAGGTTTTCCCCGTTCAGCTTTCGGGGTGGTTTCTTGTGTGAAAAGCTTCTTGCGAGTTTCCTCAATATTGACATCAGCATCTGCAAACGCACGAGCATACAGATTTCGTCGAATCTGAGACTCAGAGACAATAAAGTCCAAGAATACTTTCAAGGCTTCCGACTCATCCGTTGCCGCAGCTTCCTTGTCGAGCACAGCTTGATATCTTTGCAGGGCGCCATTCAGCGGGTCATTGTCCCGCTGAAGAACCGAGTCGAGGGATGGTGGCTGATTTATCGACATACGACGTGGAGAAAGCGGCGGTTGCACGGAGACTATGTCATTAGGGATGTGCAGCAAATGGGAAACCGGCCGTTCCTCAGCCCTTGTCCCAAGACGTGAAGACGAAGATGCCCGTGGCTCATGAGCCGAGCTGGGCGGAGTTGAGGGCAGAGCTTTGGAAGTAAGCACATTTTGTTTTTCTTTGGCAAATGGCGACTCGTTTTGCGGCGAGAAAGGCGGCGTGGGTGTGATCATGTCTTGATGCGAGAAAATTGAATCTGGCTTTGGTGTAGAGAACGAAGAGCGGTCCGAGAACAGCGCAGAAGAAGTCCGAGAGCGACTGCTAGACAGAACTTCATCCGACTTTGCGCTGCGTGCGCTCGAAAGGGGTTTGGAGAATCCTTGTCGGCGAGCACTCATGTTACCATCACTTTTCTCCGCGCCGTTAAGAACGAGATTTGCTGGTGTTAAACGTTCCAATTCCAATTCGTTTCCCCACGGATTATCATTGTTATTAGCCACGCCGGTGAGATCCTCGGAAACCTGCTGTCTTTTGTGTCGGTTCTCGATTCGACGTTCGCGTATACCTTTGGCACTGCTGTCTCTTTTAACAGCAAAACTGCGAAACAGTCCTCCTCGACTCGGCGGTCGTCGAGAGGATGAAGATTCGGCAGAATTCTGCGCCTCCGATGCGTCATATGCCACTTCAGTGTCAATATGTAGCGTTTGTGCTTCAGGCTTATTGCGCCTTGATGCTACCGCATCCTCATCCACCCAGTCAGCCGGAGTTGGTGGCACTTGGCCAAGGGATGTGCCTAAAATCGGAGGTCCCCGCGGACGAGGAGCTTGTATCACACGTTTCGACGAAGATGCATCTGATGTAGTGCTGCTAGCACTGCGAGACCTCACTGCCGGTGGAGGACCAGGAGGGGGCGGTGGCAGCGGCATCCCAGGCTCCCAGCTATTACGCGGTGATGAGCGGCCATGAGACGAATGCACTAATCTTGACGTAGTCGGAGTTTGCAAAGCACCAGCTGAAGCAGCTCTCTTAGAAGATGGAGCATTTAATGGAAAGTCGAGCTGGTGGAAATTGCTGGCTTCGCCGTAAGCTGACGACTGCTGTTGAGGGGCCGGGAAACGATGAGATGAAACCGACGACTCGGCTGCTGGGTTGCCATATCCAAACTCCGTGTTATTTTGTTGGCGCTCTATATCAGCTCGAGACGATGAGCGTGATGCTCCTGCTGGTGGTGGCGGCGGCGGAGGTACGTTGCCATATGCCGATTGCCAGTTTAGATTCCCATCAAGTGAAACCATCGACAAAGGTCGAGGTTGCGGTTGCAGGACGCTTGTACGATATCTCCCAGCACCAGCATCATTCGACGGTCCACGTGGAGCTGGAGCAGGCGGTACTGCCAAAGAGGCTGAGCCTGGAGGCGATGGTCCCGGGTTACGTGGTGTGTAAGGAGGTGGAGGAGAGGGGATGTTCTCTAAGGCCAATGTTAGCACAAACAATTTCATAAAGTAATCAAACTGAATACAGAATCCACTGACCAGACCCATGAAGCACCGGTAGCGGTTGCTGCTGCCGGATTGCATGGCTGCGATGGGCAGGCGCAACACCTATCTGAGGAGAACCAACCACATTCACAGGCGCCCATTCTTGCGGGTTATAAGGCACACCACCACCGTATGACGAAGATGACACTCTCAGGGGCATTGGAGAAGTGCCACGCTGAGCAGCGCCCGGCGACGGCAAGTACGCCGCCGACTGCGGCTGGGAGAAAGGGCTCGACAGAGACGTCGCCGGAGAAGACATGAATCCAAGACTGGCGCCAGCACTGTGCGTCTGGCGAAACTGATTAACATTCAAGGATGTCGTCAGCGCAGGAGGCTGAATGGCATGGTTTCTACGTCCGGTTGGAGACGGGCCGATGGGCGCATCAGCAGCACTGGTCAGATTATTCCAGCTGCTGTGCTGTTAGCAAACAGGCAACACCAGAGACTCTCGGCTTAGAGAGAAAAGAAAAATCCAGAAGGAAGAGGGCCGCTGAGATTATGAATGAAACCAGTCCCACCTGTTAATATTCATCTTGACCCCCAAACAGAGCCGCGACTCAGCAATCAATAAGCGAAGTTGCTACTAAAAAAGCTCCCAGGACGCCATGGTCGCCTGTAACACGGGTCTATCTCTTGCCAACGAGTCAGGGCGTCTCCGTACAACAGCAACGTCGGCAAAGCGCAGTGCTCTGTGTGAAGTCAGCCCGTGAGCACTATGGGAAAAAAAACAATGAACGCAGTGGAGGAGAGAACCCGACGGAGAGGTTTGTTTCTATTCTTTGCAGCAGCTAACTAGCGACTCCTCACTAAGCGTCACTAAGTGTATAGTCATCTTTTTTTAGAATACAGCACAGCTAGAGCAGCGTGGGGACGCTGTGTGCCAGAGGACCGGCGCGCCACTAGAGACGCTCAATGGGCAGCGGTCAGATTGATTGCACAGGGGGAGAGTATAAATAGCTCTGCTAGTCTTGAGTGGCACATCGACTATGGAGTATGACTGCTGCATGAGTTGGAGAGAGGTGATACGTGCGATGGGAGAGAGCCATGCAGCTAGCCCTAGACTCGTCACATTCAGGGCGCCTATCAGCCCGACAGCCCGCCCAATCAGCGGCCAGCCTTAGCCGCCCACCAAGGACGCTGGCAGATCAACAGGCAAATAACCAGCCAGCATTGGCCCAGTGCAACCACTCGAGCCTCGAACTGCAACTCTATATTGAAATCCTGCATGGCGATGCATGGCTATTGGCTGGTGATGCCGTGCCAGAGCTACTACCCAGCTAGTGCCATGTACGCGGTAGTCTAATGCGTCCTAGATGGCGGCGATTGAGCCTGATTCAACATGGGTGTAAGAACTTGTGCCAGTTGGGAGTACTACGCCGTATTTGAGGACCTGAAGAATTTCTAATTTTGGCTGCATGTATTGTATTTGATTGCCACGACTATATAATATATATGCCGAGTCATGTGTGGAAACATCCTTGCTGCATATGCCGACTAAGTCACGCTAGCATGAATCCTTTGAAGAATGAAAGATGTCTACAAAGGTAAAACGACCGAGCGAGTAGCGTGCTCAGTTGGACGCGTCTAGGTGGACCTACATCTGAAACGAATTAGCTGAATTCGCACATGGTCGTTACTGAAAGCAAGCAAAAGTAAACGAGGTGTCAGATAGAGCCCTGTCACAGGCTGTGGTCATCAATGTAATATTATTATGTTGACCGTCGTGATAAAATATAGTAAATCATCATGTAAGGAAGGAAGTGCTAGATGAAGAAAAAGTCGAAACTCACCACTTAGTTTCTAGTTCGATGTTCATGATCTTCAGTCGATGTTGATCTAGTGACGGTCAGCATGTTGGCATAAAATGGTGGCCGCATGATTCGCATAGAAGACTCTCAGTCCGGACAATTCTCGTCTTTGCCAGTAAACTAGCTTGGACATATGCTTGTCTTTGGTGTATGTCGATTCATCATTGGAAAGGGAGGTTGACGACGTGTGTACATACCATGAACTGGACCATTTGGTCTGATGTGGCATGTCACTCTGAATTACTGGAAAGTACCTAGGTATCTAAATATGCCGTCAGCATCGTCCACGACGGGTTGAGTGACAGTCAATGTGCAAGTGTTATCAGAAAGGCATGAATGGTATTAAAAAAATGTTATCTGCATCGAAAACTCGAATAAGACTCGTCATCTAGGTAATCATCATATAACATAGTGCAGGACGCTATATAAAATCAACTTACCATACTCTCAAAGGTTTACAGGGTCATGATGCAAGATTGTAATCTAAATAGGCCAACGTTAGATACCATTGCCCAACAGTATGAACGATCAAATCATGTACGAGCGTCTCAGTGGGCGAGGTTTTCTAGGCCTGCCACAAAAGGGCGTGTCCATCAAGACCGAACTGCTTTGCAGCCGTCGGAGCCCAGTGCCGCTTCATCATCGAGGTACGTGCAGATCTTCTCGCGATGGGTAGACAATTGCATACCTATTAAGTCTCAGGGACCTTCGGGATGTTAGCATGAGCCCGACAAAAATAAAACAAAAATATGAAAGCAGTATTGCATTGAATCAGTCAAAGCCATTAAATATAATCAAAGACCCGAAAGTCTCAGCCGGTAATTTCCAGCGTATATTAATATAAATGATCATCATGTAAAAGAATAAGAAATAAGAAATAAAGTCCTCGCTTACCAAGTTGTCCCAGATGTTGGCCGACCATGTCGGTATCTACGGTAGCTGAAAAATCTGCACCAAAAAAATTAGCACAAACTCGCTGCAGCGACATAATAAATCAAATGCATAGCAAGTGTAATAATATCAGACTGACGTGTCAATATGAGTTTCATTCCTTGGGAGGTCAAAGACTCTAGTTTGCGGTTGTAACAAATCATCACCAAACAGAGGGAGTGCGAGGGCTGACGAGGATGTCAAACTTACCAATTGTGGCTGTTCTGCTTGTAGGGCAGTTAGTCGAGCATTAACGATGAATAATAAGTCATGATTGAGATCATAGACGACTGAATTCCACGAGCATTGATGGAAGACATTTTGTCGCGCGTTGACAGAAACAAAACGAACTTTTTTTTTCGGCAGCTTTTGAGGTCGGCTAAAGATGGCGCTTAGCCAAAGCGGGAAAGCGTGTCACATGACTGTTTGCCGTGTTTGCATGCTATCATGTGACTTGCGGGCTGACTAATTAGACTTCTGACTAATCTGACTAACCTATCATGTGACTGCTCTAGTCTTCTCCACGGCGTACTCACCGTCTCTTGAGTCTGGAGTCTGGACTCTTTAACAAAAAATCTGTGCCTCACGAGACCAGCCCACGAACGACTTCTCCCGGACACGCGCGGGGAGGACCGGAAAGAGCGCCGGCAGAAGAAGATGGCCCGGAGGTCCAGCCGCGCCTTTCCCCTCGCGGCCTAGTGCGGGGGAGCCCAGCGTGGATGATTTCATAGCCAAAAGACTGGGTAACGTGACGAAATATTGATGCTGAGCTCGTTTTGCTGGCCCCGGTTTTACTTGATGCTATTAGTATGCCTTCGGTGCAGCGCTTATCCGAAGATGCGCAGTATATCGGACTGACGTTGCTCTTATCCACCCGACACGATGAACCTGCTGGCCCATATATGTATACGTATCCGTAGATCCCAGTAGCTACGTAGTCTTTATAAAGTCAATTGTCCTCGCTGTTGTTGGAAATCATTTCTTCTTGCCTAGAATCCTGTTTGGACCTCCCAGAAACATCCTCGTGCTGAAATCCATAAAGTCATCTCTGTTCGGACGCAGCGGCTATTCGTGCCTGTACACTCTGAACTCTGCACCCTTCCTCCGTTGAACCGAGGTAATATAAACACCTCATCTGTCTCTGACGGCGCTCAGCTTCTTCACATTCAAAATATTTTCAATCTCAAGTTCATTCACCACCAAAACATATACACAATGGCGACCAGCGGTCCCGCCGTCGGGCAGGAGAACATTAACACAGACATCGTCACCCTCACAAGGTTCCTGACGGAAGAGCAGACCAACTACCCCGAAGCGACGGGTGATTTCACGTATGTATACTTCAAGTCCATAGAACCTGGGATCAGTCAAACTAACGTGTGTTGAACAGTCTCCTCTGCCACGCTCTGCAATTCGCCTTCAAGTCCATCGCCTACTACATCCGTCGTGCCACGCTCATCAACCTCACAGGCCTTGCCGGGTCCTCCAACACGACCGGCGACGACCAGAAGAAACTCGACGTGATTGGAAACGATGTGTTTATCTCCGCCATGCGCGGCTCCGGCAAAGTGCGCCTGCTCGTGTCCGAAGAAGAGGAAGAGGCCATAATCTTCGACGAGCACCCCAACGCCCGCTACGCCGTGGTGTGCGACCCCATCGACGGCTCCTCCAACCTCGACGCCGGCGTGTCGGTCGGCACCATCTTCGGCATCTTCAGGCTGCCGGACGAGATTCTCGGGCCGAACAAGGTCGTGTCGGGCAAGGACATTCTGCGCGACGGCACCGAGCTCGTCGCCTCTGGCTTCACCATGTACGGCGCCTCGGCCCAGCTGGTCATCACCATGCGCGGCGGCTCCGTCAACGGCTTCACCATGGAGAACTCGCTCGGCGAGTTTATCCTGACGCACCCCAAGATGCAGCTCCCGGCCAAGCGCGCCATCTACTCCGTCAACGAGGGCAACAGCATGTACTGGGACGACTGGGTGAATGATTACTTCCACTCACTCAAATTCCCGGCCGAGGGCAGCAAGCCGTACAGCGCGCGCTACATTGGCAGTATGGTTGCTGATGCGTATCGTACGCTGCTCTACGGCGGTATTTTCGCCTACCCGGCAGACAAGAAGACTCCCAAGGGCAAGCTGCGTATTCTGTACGAGTGCGCGCCCATGGCTATGATTTTTGAGAATGCGGGCGGTCTCGCTATCAACTCCCGCGCTGAGCGACTGCTTACCGTCCTGCCTGAACACATTCATGACCGCAGTGGTGTTTTCCTGGGCTCCAGGGACGAAGTGCAAAAGGCCATTGATGTATATAACAAGCACCACAAGAAATAGGCTGTTAATGAGTGAATGACAGATACTGTTTTATAACATATCAAGCAATTCAAGAATAAGCAGTTAAACAGTGATTTACATTTCTACCTATTGCTATAAATACAACAGTATTCAAAAAAGAAAATGCATAGACAATGCTTAGTCTACAGGATCCTCTTCTAGAAGAATCTTGAAGCTGAAAGGCGTAAACGGAATGCCGTCGCCCATAAAGTGCTTACTCATGGCTTCAACCCAGTGTAGACGGAGGGAATGCAACATGGCACTTGTACCCTCCATCACACACAGAATAGCCACCGTCAGGAAGAACCACATGTAAAAACCGACGACAATCATGATAACACGGAACGTTGAACCCTCGGTAGTAAGGGCACCACCAAGAGTCATAGTCCACAGAACGATAGAGAGCTGCTGGTGAGCCAGCGAAAGAGCCCAGAGACGGAGGTAGGACGCAGTGTGGGAGATACAATTGAGACAGAATTCTATGAATTCGTTAGTAAGAAAACTAATATATACCAATATAAAGACGAAAACCTACCAATGGTATGAATGACCTGGTGGATCATGACGTCTGAAAAGTCAAACTCCTCGTGCTCTTCATCGTCAATATCCTGTGCAATCATTGCAACCCCCTCGCCATCGCTGGCAAGGCTGTCACGGCCTTCAGACGGACGGCCGTTCAGGTCCCCATCTTCATCCAATGCACTCACACGAGCTTGTTCGCCAAGTCCTCGGTAACCAAGCGCTCTGGCTCGGTTGTGCTCGGCACGAAGCCAGAGAGGCTTGAGGAGAAGCATAACAGGGACCTGCGCAACAGCCAGGAGTAACAAGAATATTTGAACACCAGCCTGTCCAGGGTAGAGTTGTTCTTCAATGCTTCCAGGACTGAGGAACATGAAAATCAACATATTGAGCAGACCAGGTGGAGCCTCTCCACGAGCATTCCAATCGATAGACCATTTGTAGATGATGGTGAAAACCAGGTAACCGAAGATAGACTGGAAGAAAATCATGCCCGGAAGGAAGTTTCCAAAAATGTCGACCTTGGACTTGAAGTGACGAGCATTGATGTATTGCAGAGACAGGGAGTATGTCATCTAATCACAGTTAATAATGAGAATCTCAGGCAAAACCAAAGAGGGAAACTTACATGAGCCCATCCCAACAAGATACTCAACTTCATCTTATAACTGTTCGAAAACAAGAGCGAGTTTTCGGCTTCGTGCCAGTTCCAATCCAAACCAAATGGGTAGCGATAACCCTCCTTCAGCGATGCTACCACGGCTTGCCCCTCGTCAATATCCTGAGGCCATTGCCACTGACTTGGGAAGATTTCAAATGATAGCGAAAAGACATCGTTGTAAATGAGACCAGTGTACATGGAGAAGATACCCATCATAAGCATGATGTAACGACCGTAGAACGCCATGTAAGTCAACTCATCCAATTTCGTCCGTAAGAGAGTCTTCTCCCAGACAATCATTGCGGTGGCAGTTAGAGTCATCAAAATACCGTGACCAAAATCACCAAACATGACAGCGAAAAGGAACGGGAAAGTAATAATTGTAGGCAGTCCGGGATTGACTTCACTGTACTTTGTAATACCGTAGGCATTGATAATTGTCTGAAAGGCTTCGGTGAATCTGTTCGTCTTGACATAACTGGGAGGCGTCTTGTTCGTTCGGATTTGATTGACGATAGTAGGAACAGACAACCCAGCACGGTCGTTGACGTCCTGCAATGTCGACTTGATCAAAGACAGAGAATTGGTTGGGCACCATGCTTCAGCAATCAAAGTCTTGCGTGCCTGGTCGTATGAAAATTTGTTCAGCGTGTGATACACAGCTTTCTCTTTCTTGACAATGATCATCCAGGCGGCAAGCGAACGGGCAATCTGGGTGAGTTCGGCATCCAATGTGTTCTTTGTGTTTCTCAAGACGCTTTCCACATCGCCCAGGCGAGTGTTGACTTCGTGAATCTGGTCGCGACGAAGCTCGCTGTTCTCATCCACGCTGTAAAGGCTCGAGCCAAGAGATTCAGAGATTTTTCTGATCTTTGCGACAATTTCTTTTCCGTGAGCAAAGATGACGAAAACATTCTTGTGGATTTCTTCGTTGGTAGCCGGGTCAATGATCGGTTCTGGGATTTCAGATTGATTCATGTAAAGGTTTCCACGCAATGTACGCCACAAGATGCGCTCAAAGGAGCCAATGCGATCTCTGGGGATGACACCGGCAACGAAGCCAATGTTCATGACAGAGAAGGACTGCTGAGCATCACCATTCTGTCCCCGCGGAACCTGGTGTTCAACGTCCTGCAAAAGTGGAGCCTCATCTGTATCGCCATCGCCATCGACTGAAGTCCGAATGTCTTCCGTATGACCGTGTGCCTATGATGCATTAGCAAGTATCTTCTGAAAGCAGCAACAGCCAACGACATACGCGGTCGAAGAAACCCCCAGCTTCTCTAAGAACCCAGCGCCATTCCGTAAGCTCCATTTCTCTCTTCTTCAGGGTTTCATAGCTATCGTTCAGGGATACGACACGTTGTTCCAAGCTTTCACTTCGTTCGGCCAACTCGTCGATTTCGGCGGAGGAGGGGGCGGCCAACGTATCGGCAAACTCGGATGAGGGACGCATGGTTATTTCTGCCTTTTCCATTTGCGAAGAAAAGTAGCCTATTCATGTATTAATACTCCATACTGCTCGAACAGGAACTGCAGCACATACGTAGCTGCCTCTCGACGTTATCGAGGCGACGAATCTCTTTGGTGAAAGTCCGCTGGAACGCATTCACATCCGGATTAAGCTATAAATATGTTAGCGTCGAATTCGAAGTATCGGAATCATATCGATTCAGAAGGTATGACAAGTTGTATACTTACATCGCGGAACTGCACCTCTCCCACCTCACCCAAGGCGCTCACAACCTCACGACTGATTTCATTTGCGATATAGAGCTGAGTCAAGCTCATATCCGCAGAGCGGAAGAAGGTATCCTTCGGAGCCATGCTGAAAGACGGACCTGACAGGCAGAAGTAGCTTAAGTAAAGGGTCGATCGGAAACGAGTGACTGGGACGACGCAATGCAAATAGACACGTTGCGGTCCACAGCAGAAGCGGTCTCTGCGACAAACAAAGCGTAATGACCGCTTTGATTGAATATAGAGACCTCGCGCACCCCTTGCCAATAGATAGACGGTATATAGAGGGGTCTGGTTGAGTCGAGGCGACACTTTGCTGCGTGTCGACGGCGGCTTCCTTCCCTAAGCTCGAACTGCCGTAGCGCCCACGTGATCCGCATTGTTGACTTTCCATTTGACCTCGACGTTGACAACTTTTGCCTCTTTATATGTCTAGTAAAATTATTTTACTCGTATATGCAACGGTTTAATATATTGCTCAACTGAGGTCTTAGGTACTGACTAAATCCGCGGGCTGTTCTGGTTCAAGTCATTGTATATATTGCAAGCCACGGGTATATTTACTATCGAATCTGTCATACCTAGGTATACTCAAGTGTAGACAAGCTTTATTATATCTTATAGATATGGCCTAATTGATAGTAACCTCTTGCATTATCGTATTCTTACAAATTTGTTGGCAGAGATCCAATCAACTTTGGCAGACTTGATCTGGCTGTTCGGCTATTCCGCCGATTACAACCGACGCTTGATCGCTCTTCCTTTCTTTCATACTACTCCGGATTTGTGAATAGTGCATTGCGAGAAGAATATATATATAGTGAAAACGATCTGATGATATCTTTAATTAAATATCGTCTTCCACCCCAATCGACTATATCAACCGTTCTTACAAGAGCTGTCGGCAGTACGAGAAGACCCGGCATATCATTTAAGCACACCATGGCTACTGCACTTTCTCTTGAACAAAAGCTCAAAGCTTTAGAGAGCTTGTCAGCATGCGACGTATGTCCTGCATAGTACCCGAAGATGATGATAGTGACAGTATTATTTAATAACACCAAGGAATAGGTATCTGATGCATTACTGAAACTACAAAAAGGCCAGCACAGAGCAGGACAATTGGCCGACATCAGTGAGCTTCCACCAGTATATGCATTGTATGAGGCTGATAAAAATCCAGCCCCAATATCCCCATTCATTGGCCGCCAAGCAGGCAAATCAAAGATAATTGCCCCTGCAGTGACCTTCCAATTCGTGTCCAAAGCAGAGGTCAGCCCAAATGTTGCAGACCCTGAAAAGAACGGATTTCCCCCGGGAAAGCACTGGGTTGATTGGAACGAGCCTGGTACCATCGCCGTGCTCAATCAACCAGCGGTTCAGCACTGTGCTGTTCTTGGTGGAATCATGGCGGCAAGAATGTCGTATCTCGGTGTCAAGGCTGTTGTCGTGAATGGCAGGGTAAGGGATTTGGCGGAATTAAGTGCTTCAGGTCTGCATGTAAGATATCCTCTATTTCTTCGAATCTATCATCCATATCACTGACGATCACAGGTATGGTCGAAAGCAACATCGACTGTAGGCACTGGAGCTGAGGCAAAGGCCGGTCTGCGAAATGTTCCTATCGACTTTAACGGCGTGACTGTTGATACAGTGAGTTGAGTCTTTCCTTCTTTTCCCCATGATTCTAACTTTACCATAGGGCGACATCGTCTTCTGTGACCCGCTAGAAGGAGTCGTTGCCATACCGAAAGACCTACTCGACGATCTGCTGGAACTAGTTCCAAAACTCATAGCCCAAGACGATAAAGTGAAGGCGGATGTCGAGAAGGGTCTGTCGGTATTCGAAGCAATGCAGAAACATCGCAATATCATATAATAACCCCTCGTAATTACAGAGAACACATAATGAAATGCAGACTTTTGTTCCCAGACCGCGACGTAGATATTAAAGAACGCAAGAAACTGACCATAAAATTTCTATTTTTCTGTGGGAGACAAGAATGGCTTTGTTTGTAGCCGGTGGCATATGCTGGATGGAACTGTACAAAGGGGACTGAGAAGCCACAGTGACAAAAGTAGATTGAATATCATATCGTGAAAAAGAAGCCTTGCAAATCGAACACCTCCCCTGGTATCTAATATTGCCTCTTCTCGAGCTAGTAACGCATAGTCAGTATCTATTTTATACCGTTCATTGGAGCTTATATTACCTTCCATGGATTGCTGACTTCGAAGCCAGTGGGTGCTTCCGCGTTGGTGGATTGGCCTCGCAAAGTACCGGTTATCCGGTAATCTCTCTCCATCACTGCAATTTGAATTAGTATGTTGATTGTTCTCGGAGCTCGCGGATATATTCATCGTTTCAAACGTCACTATACATACTTTGCTGTTGAATTGTTAGCATCAAAGAAGGGTCTTGCAGGGAGATAAGCCAGCCTACCTTGTCCCAAACGTCTCTGTTCCACCTGGCCTTCTTGCCGTCGTTCGCAACATATTTCGTAACGGTGAGACCGACGCCGGTAACGCAGTACATCTGTGCCTGGATTAGCCATGTCGTTAGATTGGTTGGCAAGCCAGCTTACGCCGATGATGATTCCGTAGGGAATCAAGGCCTCGAATGGCACACCCATCTTGGCGGGTCAGATGTGATATTCAGTGACGATTAGCGTGTTGTATTGTCGTTATTTCGACTTTCCAGAGAGTATTGCGACTCAATTGGCAGCAGAGGTCGAGAGCAAGTAAAGAGCGCTGCGGAGATCGCGAGGGAAGGAAGTCGTCCGTGGCCCGAAACGGCATAGTGACTTCGGTGGGCTTGGCATGATCAGTCAGCACGTTTCTCCGCCCGGCACGACAAGGGGATTTGGGCGGCGCATCGTCGCTTGGAATCGAGTACGAAAAACTGGTCTTGTGCACCTGTTCGACACGAATTTACGCGTTAGACACGTGTTTGAGCTCTTCAGGCGCACGCTGAGTATGATTAACCCTTGAATTTGACCTGGGCGCATCCAGATTCACCTCCTCGAGCCGCACCAAGCTAACGCCACAAAGATCTACAAACAGATTCGACCTCTCTTCTGCGCTCACGACAGGCGACAGCAGTGCAGAAGCAGAGAACCCATTCCCGAACCGGGTTTTGCGCGATTGCGGGCATTGTCATGCCAATCCCCGATGCATTACTGGTCTAGCCTCAAGTGACGGCGGACTCCTCACCATCGAGGAGCCCTACACAGTTTCAATCGTGGGCCTGTTCAAGAAGATATACGGGGCTGCGGGTGTTGCCAGGGTTCGACTTGACTCGGCGACGAAGGACAACATGGCCGCGATCATGCCTGCTCCTCACGAAGAGCTAGGCGTCAATTCACCAGCCGATCTGCTCGACAGTGACCAAGATGCCGAGGGCGAGGAGGACACAGACCTGTACCAACTGGACCAGGAATTGCAGAGCGCTGTTCAAAAGGCGGATGATGCTGTTGAGGACGACGATGAGCCAACCGCGGAGTCGGATTTTGCCGAGGAAAATAGAAGCGGAGACGAATCAGCAGAGGATGTAGCATCAAGAGACCATGAAAATGATGACGAATTCGAAGTATCTCGGACGCTACGCCGAGGTCGGAGGGGCGCAGATACCTCGAAGTCTGATGGCGAGGAAAGTGATGCTTTTGAAAATGGCCTAGATTCGCACTCGGAATCAAACAGCAACGAGTCAGACCAAGAGGCCGAGGACTGGGAGGCAGAAAGCAATGGAAAGGAGGACGACCATGAAGGAGACAAGATTCTTCGGAGTAATTGCATGTGAGTATTGACCTTTGCTCCAGCATTACTCGACAGACATCTAACAACGATAGATTCTGCGGCCAGGATGAGGATCACGATCCGTCCGAGGACTTTGAAGAGTACTTGACTTGCGCAGTATGCGGTGATCACTGTAAGACTATCTTCAACGAAGAACGAAGGACTGTTGATGCTAACTACAATTACAGCTCATCGACAATGTGCGCGAGAGCAAAGCGCATTCAACGATAGCGAAGGTGAGCTGGTGACACGTTCCTTGATACTTTTAACTTGATCTGATTATGAATGATAGATGTGGAAAATTGGCGATGCGTCACTTGCGTTCAGGGCAATTTCCAGCCTGATCCAGGTGAAGATGCGGCGGCTCTTCGTAGATCGGCGACTCAGCACATTGCGCGCGACCTATTAGCGGCCTCGACTGGCACTACTTCTCACTCTATTTTCAAAAATCTGATAGTTGACGACGATCCCATGGACGGATCGCGGTCACTACGAAAGAGGAAAATCTCATCTGCCGACTCGGACGAACACGTCCCTGTACTGCGAAAACGTCAGCGACGGACGCCTTCACAAGGGGCGACAGACAGCGCTGATGGTTCTTTCGACACTGATGGCTTGCCACGAACGCGGCCGCGCAGGAAACGCAAGTCAGAAAAGGAGCTATGTCGTGTCGTGGAGAGCGACATTGGCAAGTGTGTTATTGCACTGCACCTCAACTTTGTCAAGATGGCCAAGATCCTCAACTCGCGGCCAAGGCCTCTCAAGGCAAGGCGACGACGACCGCCCAAGCCGCCTCCCATCGAAGACGAGCCACTTACTCATTTCGCCCCTATCGTTCCTACCTATACCAGCGCACCATTCTACTCCTTTCATGATCGTGAAGTTGACGAGCTCAAGTCGAAACCATACGGGGGGATCTTGTCGGAAACCGATGCCGATACTAGCCGGACTCTCCCTACACAGGCCGATCGAGAAAAGTTCGAGTCTGCGCGAAGGAAAGCCGAGGAAGACTGGCAGAGGAAAGTCATGGAGTCAGAGCCTATGGGGGAAGTCAACCACCGTGCATCACAGAAAGTATCTGGTCCTCCGAGCAAAATAAAATGGATCAACTTTGGCGGTTTCGAGATCGAAACGTGGTATGCCGCGCCTTACCCTGAAGAGTACAGTCGCAACAAAGTGCTCTACATCTGCGAATTCTGCCTGAAATACATGAACTCCGACTTTGTCGCATGGCGGCACAAACTGAAATGCCCGGCGAAACATCCTCCAGGGGACGAAATCTACCGAGACGGTTCGGTGTCAATCTACGAAGTGGATGGGCGAAAGAATCCTGTCTACTGTCAGAACCTTTGTCTCCTAGCGAAGCTCTTCCTGGGTTCGAAGACTCTCTACTATGATGTCGAGCCCTTTCTTTTTTACGTGATGACCGAATTTGACGACCTAGGATGCCACTTTGTGGGCTATTTTAGCAAGGAGAAACGGCCGAGCTCGTCGAATAACGTCTCGTGTATTCTGACTCTGCCTATCCATCAGCGCAAAGGATACGGCAATCTCCTCATTGACTTTTCCTACCTGTTGACGCGCGTTGAGAAAAAGACTGGATCTCCCGAGAAGCCCCTGTCTGACATGGGTCTGGTGTCATATCGCAACTATTGGCGACTTGTTCTAAGCTACCAGTTGCGCGACCAGAAAACGCCGGTTAGCATTGCAGAACTCTCTGATCGCACCGGCATAACTGCGGATGACATCGTTTCAGGCCTTGAAGGATTACGTGCTCTAGTTAGGGATCCAGTCACCAAGACCTACGCACTACGGCTTAACTACCCGTACTTTGAAGAGTATATCCAGGGCTGGGAGTCCAAGGGCTATGTAAAGCTCAACCCGGATGCTCTCGTATGGACGCCATACATAATGGGCCGAAGCAACCAGTCGCATTACGATCGCGCCCAGCTGCACACTGTCGCTCCTCGAGAAGACCCCGACGAAGAAGACGACATGGAGGACGAAGTTGGCGAAATCAATCTTGATGCCAACGGATTGGCCCAAACCAATGGCAACTCTACAAAACCCCTATCCTCGAAAGGAGGCGTATCGTCATATGCCCCAGCCGGTCCTCCTTCAACAGCCGCCTTTTCCTCGTTTGGAGAAGACTCAGCCTCATCTCAGACGAATGGCGACACGGCTCCACCGGATCCAGCAGCTGGCATTCCGCCGACTCGCTTTGAGATCTACCCCCCAGTCCAGCAACCAGTCTTCAAGCGACGGCCCGGTCGGCCCTGGGGCAGCAAGACGAACTACAACCGAACATCGTACAACACGTCGACACCCCGTGGCCCGCGCTCCGCCCCTCGTCGTACCTCAACATCCATGTTTGGCATTGGCTCGCCGGCGTCTGTTGGTGCTGGCGCATCTTCAGCGCGAAGGGGCAGGAGTGGATTGGTGTCTGAGCTTCTACCTGGGGACGAAAGCCCTTCGATCAGCGAGGTCAACGGTACCAACGACTATGAGCATGACAACGACGAGCTCGCACAGCCAGATGAAGAAGAGGCCGAGCATATAGAAGGGTTGGCGAATGGAGTGTCTACTTCTGAGTCCACGGCTCCGGAAGGGAACGCCTTGTCACCATTACCCCCTGACGCTGACGCCGATGCTGATGCTGATGCCGATGCTGATGCTGATGCCGATGCTGAGGTTGATGCCGATGCCGACGCTGATATTGAAGCTGACGCTGACGCTGAAGCCGACGTCGAAACCGAGCAACCCGTACCAAACGGCATCGACACTTCCACTCCCAACGAGAGCAACAACATCACAGCCACCAGCAACAGCGCCGGCAACCTCACACCACGCCGCACCCGCCGCGCGGCCGCCGACTCCGAGAAAAAGCCCGTCAAGCCACTTACTACTGCCAATGGAACCGGCACTGGAGACAGCGACATCGACGCCGACGGCGAAGTCGACGAGGACGTGGCCATGTCTTAACCTCTCTCCCCTCTTTTATCACATTCACACTCAAAAAATACAAAAAGATACAAAAAAAGCTACACGACCACGCATGTATCATTTTGTTTACCAGTACCGTAGCGCTCTTTTTTAATTGCTCATTCTATTAATCCATCCAATCCTACCGGGACGGGCTTTTTCTCTTCCTTCTCCTCTCCCACCGTGTGTCTAGTATCTACATCTTTTTTCTTTCTTTCTTTCTTTTGGCTGGTCGAGGACAGACAAACAGGGCTGCGAGGACGGACGGCGTTGGCGTTTGCTTTACTTCTGTGTACTCCGTATTGTTGGATTCGTTTAGGTTAGATAGACATCAACACTTGAAAATAACCAATAACCAATAAGTCAGTAAATAATACTACGTAGGTATTATCAGCATACCTAGGCTAGGCACTACAAGCTAGGCTGCTAAACCATGGATCCAGCCGGCCCAAACCAGGTACACGATCATCCGGTTGACAGCGGCTAGGGAACAGGCAAACCTTGGGTTTTTGGGCAGTCCTACAGTACGTTGTTTAGCGGCGTGGTTTATATCCATGGTACGGTGTGCGTGTAAGTCAGAACCTAGGGAGGGCGTGTTCCATGGTCATGAGCTGTAGCTAGCTATTTACTTTAAGTTTAGTGGGAATGTATGGTTTATTTACGTGTAAATATTTGGTTTTTGGTGTTTCTGCCTAAGTCTAGATTTATGTAGTTCACTCACCTATGTAATGCGGAGGTATTTGGGCAGCATAAAGCAAGGGTCACAGCTGTCAGCTGGACTGTTGACGCCCGTTATATAACACCGTTGTAATATGCATCCTAAGTCTAGGATCTAGACATTCCGACAAGCATACGATGGTCTTGGCATCGTCGTCTGCACGATCGTAATGCATTGTACTTGACGCTTGGGATGTGTATCAGAAATTCAAAGTAAAGGGAAGAAACCAACGGTTGTTCTGGTGACCCACACGAATTTTCCACCAGTTCTCAGCAGACTGACAAAAGCTGACAACCATGCGCTATACTTTACGTACAACTGAATGGAGAGTCTTCTAGCATGTGAACCTCGGACGAAGCAGCAAGTCCACAGACTCACAGACTCAGTGTGTGTTCGGCTGGTCACGACAAGCCTTCTGCGACGGCGGCAACAGCTGCGGAGCGACGTCCGCTGCCTTGATTACTGCAGAAGCCGCAGAAAATCACAGACTCACACTGTCCAGTAATGCACCCAGTCCAGTAATAGACCCAGTCCAGCATAGACCCGTCCAGTCACACGTCACATTTCTTCTAGGCCTAGAAACCCCATCCTGCTCGCACTAGTCGAAGCCATCGGAGCATGGCGCTGCGCTGCGGCCACTTATGCAGCTAAAGCATAGCCCAAGATATGGCGGCGTAGTTTATTATTTAGTGCCGATAATGCGGTACGCGTACGAGGTAATACGTCGTACGGCGAGCTGTCATCTGCGGATCGATCGATCCTGCTGCTATTCCGAGCCAGACATCGAGTCATGTCAAATTCGCAACAGCAATCCCGGCTCCACCATTCATAGAATCAAAGCAGAATTTGTAAGACATGGTGTTGTGACAGTCGTAAGCCGTGGTTGTCTTTGAATAAGAATCAACAGGACTGATTACACACAACTGTCTCGATCTCGCATCTGTATATCACGATACTGTGTTAGCTGCGTTTAATAACCAGGAACGGGCGTACAACCGAGGCCCTTTCTCTAATCCATTGCTGTGACCAAAGAATCACTTGCGAGTTGCGATCAAGATTGTTTACGCTGGTCTTAGATCTCAGAACGTCCTTCAGGTAACACCCTTCAACTTCGGTCACCCCCGTTTATTTTGGTCCATTGTCTTCGGTCAAGTACTGGCCTTGGGCAGGACGTTGCTGGTAGACGACTGGTAGACGGCTGGTAGACGGCTGGTAGACGGCTGGTAGACGTGCTGGTAGGAAGGCCGGTTCAGACAGATTCAGTCAAGTATCGAAGCGTCCGATTGATCATCACCGATCAAAACAATCGGCTGGGTCTCCTTTCTCTGAAACGAAACTGTCGCCAGGGGCTCGATGATTGCAGGAAGCCATTGTCTTTGTTGGGAGACAATGAGCACAGTACTTGTTACCCAGAGTGTAAGGTAGAGTGTGAGGTAGAGAAGGTAGAGAAGGTAGAGGATGTCAGACGGAGAGATGAAGAGGAAGGAGAGAGGACTCGGAGGAAGGAGCCTGAGGCCGAACTCTGTATATAAGGACGGCCATACTCTGGTACACTAGAGGAGCTAGCAGCTGACGGGATACACGCCACACTGAGCGCTGTTATGAGCTTGTGGTGGTACCGTGGAATCATTATTCTGCGACAATGGGATCCATTCCTACTACAGTCCACTCACCGGCAGTATATGCTGTGGTGTTGTCTACAGTAAGGGTACATATGTGGTGTAATTTATTAATTAGGGTTCGTATTGGCCGTACAGGACCGCATTACCGGGGAATCAGGGAGCCTGAACTTAGTCGATCTTAGAGATTGCCCTTGCAGACATCGTGCATATTACATACGTACTAAACTTACTACGCCGGGCCGTCCGCCGCGCTGATTGGCCCGCACGTGGGCGGAATTCTGCACTGTGGATCTGGCCTAGCCGCTTACGGCATGCGCCGTATTCGCACGTAATAGATTTCACCTGCGCCTCGATTGAAGATCTCTTCGCTTTACTTCCGACTTCGTTTTGCTTTCTGTTTTTTACTTTACAATTTACACTTTGTCTCGCTCAGACTGACGGAATCATGAGACGCGCATCTGCGGATCATCGAGTGGAAACCACTGCAAAGCCCAGCAGAGCCATGGTTCGCGCGGTGGAAAAAGAAAATGGGTGGGTTGGGCATAAACGGCTGCCCTGCATTGGCTGTGGCTCTTACCCACTGAGGACAGGACCAGACCTAGACTTTTTTTCTTGCCTCCCAGCGCTTTCCTGAGACATCCCGGCCAATCGGCCTAAGAATTAGTCTTGTGCTGATACTAGATAGTAATTACACAGTATGAGACGATCCAATGGTGGGGTTGCTGTGCCTTCTTTCACCCATTATTCGCTTATCTTTGGCAAGCATTCATGGACAGAGCCATTATATAAGCGGCCACCTGACCGCGAGACAGGCGAGACAGAAGCGTCCTTGGTTCAGTCTGGATGGCACAGCCGACAGCATGCAACCGCCATACTGGCCAGCGACCACTGATTAACACTTAATACCATGGGTGGGGATCTGGTGGAATACATAATCGATCGGTGTACGGCCGCCGGGAGAGACCGTACGCGCGAGACGAAAATTACGCGCTGTAATACCGGCGTATCGACGTAGATACAGACAGGACTTCTGTCGCAGCATGGTGTTTAGGCAGTATCCAAGCAGTATCCAGGCAGTATCCAGGCAGTATCCAAGCAGCATCCAAGTAATGCTGGCAAATGGTGCAATAACTAGTGGATATATGCGACCACGAGTGTACCTAGGTAGGATAAAGCGTAGACGACAATACCATTTCTAGCGCAAACGCCGTACGGCACACCCGGCGGCTGCCGCGCGCCGCAGCAGACAGCGACTGCCCTAAAAGCGGAGGGGAAGAACAAAAACGGCCGTTCGTGTCGTCAGGATTCGTCCCAAACAAAGTATACTCTGCACGCAAGCGGCAAGCACCGTCCCCCAGCCAGTCCCCCCAGCGCATCCTTAAAGAGAAAGAGACCCAGACCCAAAGTCATTCTCCTGCTGGGTACTGTTGCCTTGTACCTCGATCCAGCAACCACTGCCTGCTACCAGCTTACCCAGGACTCTACCAGTCTCCCTACCCAGCATCCTCCTGCCGCGGCAGAGCACCGCGAGCGTCTTTTGTCGCCAGGAAATTTTCCCCTATGCCTCGCTCGGATTCCCAGAGGTTTGTCTGCGCACTTCGCCCGTGTTTCTTGCAACCCTTGGTCGCCAGCTTCGTTTGCCTTTTTCTCTCATCTGCAAAGACACACTGACCATGCTCTCCAATACTAGCTCTGACTTCGAGTTGATTGTGCGCCAACAGCCGGAGCGAGCGCGCGTGGCCGGGGGCAAGGAGAAGGGTGCGTCTCTCTCTGTTTGCCAGAGGAATGGAAGCTGACAGCCACAGAGCGCAAGCCAGTTGATCCGCCACCAGTCATCCAGCTCAAAGTTTCCCAAGAGAACACTTATCTAGCGCAGTGAGTACCCTTTCTCCCAGGACTAGCGCTGCTGGAGCGAAGGCAAGGCTCACATTCGCAGGCACTATCTTCAGAGTCCCTATTATTTCATGTGCTGTAGCTTGTACCACGCCACCGAGGACCACCCTGTGCACTCCAGCCAGCCTTCTACCGCGTTGGCGGGCACTCTCGTATCTTCGCTGCATCGGCTGAAGGACAGTGACAACACTGGTGAGTCTTTCTTTCCTGAACTCAAGAGTCACTCTGAGTCGAAGCTGGCGAAGCTGTCTGGACGATTCTAACTCGATCACTTGCAGATGGAGGATTCTTTGTCTTTGGAGACTTGTCCATCAAGATCGAAGGCGATTTCAGGCTTCAGTTCACTCTTTTTGAGATGCAAAAGTATGTGCTGTTAGAATGTGGTGCAGTTAAAATGTCTTTGGTTTGGTCTGACTGACTGTTACACAGGGACAATGTCGTGGCATTAAAGTCCATCGTCTCCAACTCCTTTCAAGGTAAGCTGCTGTGCACTGTGACTACCAGAACGATAAGATTAACAAAACTGCAGTTATGACGCCAAAGAACTTTCCAGGAATGTCAGAATCCACACATCTTTCGCGGTCGTTTGCAGATCAAGGGGTGAAATTGAGGATCCGAAAAGAAGCTCGAAACACAATGTGAGTCAGCTAATCTCTCCTAATCTTCAGAAAGCGGAGAGGAAACCCAGCTAATTCCAAGCAGGAAACGGGCAGGTGCAAGCAGACATGAAGAATATGCTCCAAGCTTACCGCGCTCCCCTGAACGCACAGCCGTGCCGCAAATCCTCGGCGGTGGTTTCCCAGGATATCCTCAGCCTAATTACTACACGCCTGCGCCCGCTCCTAAGCGTGTTCGCACGTCGATAGACATGGATTCAAGAGCGGTCTTCGAGCCGGACGCGCGCTTTGCACCCACTTACCAACCAACGACCATGTACCCGAACCAGCCGACAGGTTATCAGAACCCAATGGGCTTTGCATACACCGGGCAGCAGCAGGTGACCATGCCGGAATATGGCGTTCGGCCGCCGCAGCAACTAACGAGCACGAACTCGACATACCCCAACCAGGAGGATCAGATGCTGGCCATGCGATCCTTTGGCGGACCAGGAGGTTACATAAATTCACAGCGATACCCTGCTTGAGGACGGAGAAAATAAACTATTTTTACGAGGAAAGAGACATGACGGCGTCATCTTCCATTCTTTTGCTTGAAGCCTTGGATTACTATTATTATCTTTTAGAATGAGGGCGTGTACGAGAAATCAGAGAGCGTGAGTATCTCAGCATCTCCCTCGGACTACAGTACGAGGTTTATCTAGGTATCTACCATCTAGTAATAATAATAGTCTCTGCTCTACGAAGTATCCTTTTCACAGTATCTAGCTAGTATGCGCGAGCTCTTGCTCGGCTCCAGGCACCATAATCATCATAATCATCATAATCATATCTTAGACTAATATCAGTAGCAACCTTGGAACGCTTGCTTATAGGACAGCCCTACATTAGCCAAGTCGATATCAAATAGAATTTTATAGTAAGACCCTGCCCACTATCACTAATGTGGTTAACGTGCCCCCAATTTAGGGATCGATAAGCTAAGATAGCGCTGATTAACCGGCTAACCCAACTATGTACATAACTACGTACGTACCTTCAACTTCTTGTCGTTCAAATAAACAACCAAATTATTCTGTCTACAGTATACAATATCGCAATCGCTATTTGTGCGCCCAACCGGCATCTGAGTCATCGGTCGGCAAAGGGCAGCGCAGCGCAGCGCAGCTCCCTTGCGCCGTCCCGCAATGTCCTCCTTCCCAACACGAAACCAACAGCTTCCCACTCTCAGCTGCGAATTCTGCCGCCAACGCAAGATAAAATGCGACAAGCTGAACCCATGCACAAACTGCCAAAAAGCCGGCGTAAACTGCGAATCCGTCCGTCGCAAGAGACTCCCTCGAGGGCGCCACACGAGCAGCAAGCCCGGAGAAACCGCGCAGGATCTGAGGGCCAAGATTGACAGGTTGGAGGCTCTTGTTAATGTGGCAATCGCTGAATCGTCGACTGGTAGTGCAGCGGGTGGGAAAGGAGACGCCCCCGTCGAGAAGACGGACAATGGCCGGACTTTGGATTGCCACAAGCCAACGCCCTCGCCTGCCAACAGCGGTTCGACGGCGGAAAGCAGGTCAATGGCGCCCCAGTTCTGGACTAACATGATCAAGGAGATCCACGGGGTGCAAGGGATGGTGAGCGAGGACACGGAAGACGACGACGACCACGACCGGGCTGAGGAACAGGAACGGCCGTCCCGGAATACGACTTCGTCTTCGTACGTTATGGGGCTGTCGCTTGGACGCTTAGGCAGTTTGCATTCGCTGTCACTACGGCCATCCCGGGCAGTCACCGCTGCGTTATGCGACATCTATCTTAACCACGTCGACCGGATTGTCAAGGTGCTGCATCGGCCTTCTTTGAAGCGGCATTTGCTAGACGGGAGCCCCTACCCGACTTGCAGCTCTCCTGCAGCGGAGAATGCGCTGGACGCTGCTGTATTTTATGCGGCCGTTGCTAGTATGACGGACCGCCAGTGTCATTTACTCTTCCAGTGTTCGAGGGCGGACGTGCTGCCGGAGTATCAAAGCGCCTGCGAAACAGCCTTGGAGAGAGCGGACTTGATGCGGACGACCGATATGGCGGTTCTACAGGCTTTTGTGCTGTACCTGGTATGTTCTGACAGACAATGATAAGTGACTTACTAATTGGATAGGTTGCTACTCGAGCTCACGACAAATCGCGTGCCGTATGGACTTTGTTGGCTACAGCAGTTCGCATCGCCCAGGCGCTGAACCTCCATGTCGAGTCTCTCGATCCAATGGAAACATTCTTCACCCGGCAGATGCGCAAACGGCTTTGGTTTACGATATGTGTTCTGGATGTGCAAACGTGCATTGACCCGGATTCACTGCCGCTGATCCCTCTTGAAATGACGCAAGCTACGCTGCCACGCAATGTGAACGACACAGACTTTGATGTCTCCTACAAGGGTTATGATATACCAGAGCGCGAAGAGGTGACAGACATGACGTTCCCTCTTGTGATATACAATCTACAAGTGTTTGGGCGGCAGTTGTACTACACAGAGCCACACAACTGGACCGCACGCGAGGAACTGGTGGCCTCTTTCCACAACGCAACGTCTCAGCTCACCAAGTATTGCAATCCAGACGATAGCAATTACTCGTGGTTCATCCACTACGGCACCCAGTCGCTGGAATCGTCAGTACAGCTGAATCTCTTCAAACAATTCGCATCCATGAGCAACAGCATGCCACCCAACCACGAGCCCCCCTCTCTACTCGCGCTTTGCGCGAAGATCATCGAGAACACGCCGCGAATACAGAATGACGAACGAGGCGAGGGGTTCAGATGGTATGTCACGCCGCAATGGCCTGCAGTTGTAGTGGCCATTCGAGAGTGCTACATTTGCACCGACCCGATTCTTGTCATGCAAGTGTGGCCGCTGATCGAAGATGTCTTTGAGCACTATAAAAAGGCACACACCGGTCCTGATGGAAGGGCAAAAACGAGGATGCTGCGGAAGTTGATGGAGAGAACGAGACAAAGAGTTGCACTTACTCAGTCGGCATATGCGGATAGTCAACTGCCTCCAGTTGGATCATTACAAGAGTCTGAAAGTTTAGGTGATACTGCAATGATCAACGTTGAGAAGCAATCTGACCCGACGCCATGGACTGTGGGATGGGACGATTTGATCAATGAATTGTCTTACGGGACTCTGCCTGGTGATTTCGATGACTGGAACAAATTCTTTGGTTAAGTGTGAGCGAGGATGTCATTAAGTCTAAACTATCTTACAAATAAAGGCACAGAACAGAAGAATAACAAAGAGAGTTAATTACTTGCGAACCTCGACATCTCGCGCAACTTCTTGCCATACACCCAGAACAAAAACGGAGACGGAATCCCCAGAACAACACTTGCAAACCCTAAGACGCTATTCCCCCAGCCATAGTGCAAAGCATTGTACATGGCAGGCGCAAACAACGGAATGCCAAAAGCTGCCATGCTCCGCACGAATCCCACCGCGGCCAGACAGCTGGCCGCATTGACGGTATAGCTGTCGATAACGTACGTCTGCATACACTGCATGCAAGTGATAGTCCCGAACGCGAAGAAGAAAATCCCAATGTTGGGCACAATCCAGTGCGTGTGCGCCTGCACACTCCATCCGTACCAGAACAAGCCGATTGCGTTACAGGCCGAGCCCACAAACATGGTTGGCACACGGAACTCGGGCTCGCCCTTGTTGCCATTGCGAGCCTTCAGGCGACGGTATATGGCGTCGTTGGCCAGCGCAATGGTTTGTGCGCCGACGATGAAGCCGAGGCCGAGCGAGATGTAGTTGAGGCCGGCAATGCCGATGCTCTCGCCGTATACCTCTGTCCAGACGTCGGGGTATGTGGAGATGAGCAGATACATGGTTCCGAAGATGAATGCCATGTACACCGCGACAACGAGGACGATGGGCTGGGTGGCTAGGAAGAAGAACGGACGCTTGCATGCTGTCTGCAATCTTTTGGCCAGGGGTTCTGGCTGCTGAGTAGTCTTGATGCCATGCCGTCGTTTTAAGACAGGCGAGAACGTCTCACGCAGAAAGACAAAACCGAGCACCTCGCTAATGCCAGCAACGATAGTTGTTGCGTAAAACACCCACCGCCACGTCGTCTTCTCAGCAATGAAACCGCCTACAATCGGCCCTACGACAGGCCCCAGCAACGGCCCCAGACTGTATATCCCGACCGCCCTGCCGCGCTCTTCTGGAGCCCACAGATCACTTCTCCATTAGCCTGATACGCAAGACACAGGAGAGAGCACCTACCCTAACACACCACCGCCCACAACCAAAGGCGCACTCCCCCCGATGCCCGCCAAAAACCGAAAACAATACATCTCCGCCTTGTTCGTCACAAACCCACAGGCCAGATTCCACACGACATAAAACATGTTACAAACCAGCAAGACGCGCGCGCGCCCCACCGTCTCGGACACGGGCGCAATCACCAGCGGGCCAAACGCGAAGCCGAGCAGGAATATGGTCAGCGTTAGCTGTGTTTCGACCGTGTTTGTGATGTGCAGGTCGCGGGCCAGACTGGCCATGGCCGGCGCCACCATGGACGAGGAGATGGGCGAGATGAGCGCGAAGCTGGAGACGACGAGCGTGATGTGCCATTTCTGGCGGGGGGGCCATGTTCGGGGGTCGTGGAGCTGCCTCTTAGTATTTGACTGCTGCTCTGGACGAGTTGAGGGTGCTCACGATGGGTTCTGTGGACTGGTTTTCAGTCTTTGCAGTCTTTTCAGTCGGCGGTGTTTTGTTCTGTTCCATGTCGACTATGTAACAGAAGTAAATTAATATAACAATGTACATAGCTACCAATAACACAGCACATATTTATACTCGATGGTGTTAAAACCCGACGCCATCTCAAAACCCTACCTCCATACGGGCTGATTTCATAAACTTTACCAAAACTAAAAGACAGGCTACGAACTAACATAAAATAACATAAGATCATTAATGTAACTAGTATGAACAGTGGGTAACAGGCTTGACGGACGACGGGTTTTGAGAGCTCAAAAGCCGCCGTAGTTAGGGTTGTGTCAAGAGAAAGGGTTACAGATCATTCATAATAACTAATTAGCAGTCTTATTAAGCCTGACATCTAGTATACTATAACAAGATTCAATAGAACAATTATTAATATACGGATGTGTAAACATCCACTGGAGGTTAGTCTCGCTTCACCTGCTTACAAGATACGCGCTCTGTATTGTACAGTTTCCGCGTAGATCGATACTGGGGAAAGGACCACGACGTGCGCAAGACGCGGATTGTTGAGATTGCAGTTGCGCCGAAGCAGAAGAAACATATCGACAGTGCTGTTTTGTTTTCAGCTTTGTTTTCAGCTTTTGTTCTGCTAGCTGTCCTTTTAATCAAGATCTTCCCAATACAAGTCTGGCTGTAGTCTGACGGGGTTGAGAGCTCAAAAGCGTGGTACTGCTAGGTTAGGGTTGATATCAGGCCAGACTGGTAGAGCTCAGAGCATAAGGATATGAGTAATTACATCCCAATCTAAAATATACCAGGAATAAGTGATTGGAGTGAGGTGCCAGCCATGTGAACCGGTGAATGGAATAGACACCGCACAAACAAACAAGTTCATTCATTCAGTCACTGTTTGCTTCTGCACATGACAATGAATTGGTCCCGCCACCCTTTCTCTCTCTCTTTTTCTCTCTTTCTCTCTCTTTCACCTCGTGCATCCCTTTCAACTTCACGCACGACACAGCTCTGTCTCATCCTGAGCGTCTTCTCCCAACAAGCCATACAATCCATACAATCCATCATAATCCATCTTGTGTGAACCTCTTCTATCAAGTCATATCCAAGACTCAAGTTAGTGCAAGTATGCCTACGATGGAGTCCATGGACCCCCAAGCCCACAGCCTAGAGATGTGCGTCGAATGGGACGGCCATATCGGCTTCTCGACCTTTGCCAGAATCCATGTCATCGTGTATGTGTACGCGCGGCCAGGCTCGTCGTTCACGATCCTCCCAGACCTCGACGGGCTGTATCTGAGTGACCCAGAGTCGTACACCTGCTTGACGGAGTATGTTGGCCCGGCAGCAGACGATGGCTATTCTCCCTCTCTCGAGCAGAAGCAGAAGCAGAATGGCCAGGGAGCTGAAAACGCACTCAGTCAGCTGCTCCAGCTGCACCAAGGAGACTACGAAGACGCACGCTCTGACGGCCAGACAACCATCCAAGCCAAGCACGACACGCCCACACACAAACCAAGCAAGATCCCCAAACGCAAGCTCGACTTTGACGGGGCTGACGACGTCGACCTAGACTCGCTGCCAGCTGATAGAAACTCGGATGCAGACACAAAGACATACAGCAACGACTTTGAATTCAACCTCCCGCCCAGCCCGTCGCCCTCGTCGCAGGACCTGATTCCCTGGACGTCAACGCGGGACATCGAGAGCAGCATGGCGCCACTCTCTAGGGACGCACCTGCAGACACCAGAGAGTCCTACATTCGCCCGCACGACGGAGACCTGGTCTTCTTCGTTTCCGAGCACGCACAAGAAGGGCTGTACCGAGCCGAGGTGATTTCGCCCGAGTTCATGAACGAGAACGCCGACGGCTGGTATACGCTGGATCTGACGGATATCATCGCTGCCTGCCCGAAGATTGCCGGGAAATTCGCCTTGGATTTGCCGCAGGACGACAGCACGTACGAGCATAGGCTGAGCGGGCTGGATGTTGTGGAGGCGAATGGCTGGCTTGAGGCGCCGTTGGATCCGAGGGATCGGCCGTTTGTGTTCTTTCAGCTTCGTGGGCGGGGTGCACAAGATGCGGAAGTTGATGCGTCTGAGGATGAGAATGCAGACGATGTACAGTCGGAACATGCTCACTCAGCTGGACGTGAGAATGTCATCGAACCAGCCGAGGAGTTGATTCATGCAGACCCTGGACATACACTTGCTGGTGAGAAAGACGATATACCTTCAGAACCAGCCGCACCTGCAAGCATCGAGTTGATTGACAAAGGCCTGGAAGTCCATACGCCTGCTGATGAGAAAGACGATATACAGCCAGAACGTGCCGCCGAAAGCATCCATCCAGTGGCCATATCCAAAGCCGAAGAAAAAGAGCCCACCAAAAGCACAGCAGATGGCAAACCCACAAAACCTGCAAACACGCTTCGACAAAAATTCATATCCACCCTGCAGTGGCTCCTCCCAGCAGTCTTCATCTGCACCATGATCGTGTGCACGACCATCGGCCCCCCCGCGGAGATAGCCACGCCCGGCAACACCGTCCGCACGGTCACAAGTTACGCAGCCCATCTGCGCTGGGGGTCTAGCCTTCAAGGAGCGAATGCGTCTCGCGGCTGGAGCGGGCTGTACCAGGCTATTGTTGCTCGAGACTCGGATTATCTGGCGGTTCCGAGTGTCGTGCCGGACGAGCTGGGTCTGGACGAGCTGGGTCTCGAAGAGCTGGGTCTGGAGGAACACGAGAACGACCTGGGCTTGGAGCTGTGTTTTCTTCCCTGGGCAGGACCGGTGGATTATCGCGGACCGGTTTGTCCTTCGACGATCACTGCCAACGATTCGGCATCGAATACGACATCTAAAGATTCGTCAAAAGTTCCTCGAGATACATCATCCAGAAGTGCACTCTCCCTTGCAGTCGACCTCGTCCGGCACGTCGCCTGCTCGGCGTCGACGGCGTGCACCATGGCCAAGGTAGGCGACTACAAGAAGCCGACGTGGGAGGTGTTTGAGCGCTACTACTGCGGCGAGAACGGGGACTGGCGCCCGACGACCATCCGCGATCGCGTGGATTATCTGCTGGGCTGGACGCCGCCGGAGTGCTGGGAGTGACATACACACATACCTTTTTTCGATTCGTTTCGATTTTCAATTTAGGAGACCCGTCCGTGTTAGGTAGATTACGAATGATAATGTGAAATAATCTATTGCACCACGTAGCATCATAATACGTCAAGAATAACTTGACTAGCCTGAAAGAAAAAGACTACTCAATCTTAAAAGCAGTCAGGCGCGCCTTGACGGCGTCCTGCGACTCCTCTCCCCCCCCAACCGAACGCAGCAAGCCCGAGGCCACATCGTAGATGACACCATGCACCTTCAGGCCGCGCTGCTCAATGGCATCAATCACGACGCCCTTCTCCTTGATCTTGCCGATGCCGTCGAGCACATTCAGCTCGGCCAGCTTGACAATCGCCTGCGCCTTCTCCAGGTCCTTGAGCGCGGCCAGGTTCGCCTGGCGCAGCTTGCGCAGCGGCAGCAGCCAGGTGTCGAGGATGCCGAGCTTGGCGTTGCCCAGCGCGGCATTCACGCCGCCGCAGGCCGTGTGGCCGCACAGCACGATGTGGTTGACTTTCAGCGCGCCAACGGCAAAGTCGATGACGCACGACGAGCTGAGGTCGGCCTCGTGCACGATGTTGGCGATGTTGCGGTGCACAAAGACGTCGCCCGGGTTGAGGCCCAGCAGGCTGGTCTCGGGGCAGCGCGAGTCGGAGCAGCCGATCCACAGGATTTGGGGCTTCTGTCCTGATGCGAGCTCCGGGAAGCGGTCGGCGTAGGTGGCCGCCCAGGTGTCCTTGTTGTACTGGAGGCCAGTTTCGAGTTTGTTGTCTGTGGCAGTGGCGGAAGAGCAAAAGTGCAGCGCTTGGGTATTAGAACGGTGTATTGAAGAAGTAGAAGAAGAAGACGTAGTATGGGTATTCAATGGATGGGATGGATGGGATGGCTGGGCTTTGTGATGGCAGCGGCGGGAAAGAGGCCGGAGCAGCCTGGCGGGAGACTTGACGATGGAGGCCATGGTCTCATCGCAGTCTCATCGCAGTCTCATGTTGTTGTGCGACAGGAGAGTGATGAATGATAGTGTTGGTGTTGGTGTTGAGGTTGAGGCTGGGAGAAGTTTGTCGGGAAGTGGGCCAGGGAAGACGTACCTGCCATGATTGACAAAGTTCTTTCTTCTGTCTGTGTCTGTGTCTGCGTTGCGTGTCTGCGGAGGCGCAATAATGCGTACTTATAGGGAGAGGCGTCACGCAATCAGATCCGAGTCGTCAGTCAGTCAGTCAGTCAGTCAGGAGACAGTGCTGTCCGATGCGACGTCTTATAGAAATGAATATGGTGATTGACGGCGCGTCGAGTCCCGAGGCTAACCTAAGCCTGAAGCCGGCGCCGGTCAGTTGGTGCCGCCGCGGCCAATCAGAGCGTCCGCTGCTCCGTCGATGCCCCAGGCCCCCACGACCCTTGCTCTACTACTACAGACTTAGTTATATTGCACCCCTCCAGTTCGCATCTTGTTACAACTTACACGTTATGCCAGGTTAAGTTGAAAGGAGATGAATAGAATGAGTATATACAGAGTCAACACTAACCGCGCCATGCCATGCAGAAACAAACAACAAAGAACACAAAGGTAACACGGGTATTGAAGAATAGAATAGATCACCGCTTCTTCCGCCGGAGCATGGACGAGAACCTGCGCCAGCCCTTGGACTTTTTCGCGTCGCCCTCCTCCGGAATGCCCAGCATGCCAGAGTCCGGACCCTGCGCGTCACGTGGACCAGCAGCAGCAGCAGCAGCAGCAGCAAGATCGGTCCACTGAAGATCGCGACGATCGGCCGCCGTCAGGCTCTTGCTGCGCCGCATGTTACATATGCCCGACTGTTCTGGCACCATCTCGCGCCCGACCTCCGAGTGCGTGCTGCGGCGGTTGATTGTTTTTCTACGACTGAACGAGTTCAGGCGCGACGGACGACCGGATGCCGACGATCCTGCCACCGACGCGCTCTCTACGGAGCCCTCGCCATCGGCGCTCAGATACGTCGACGAGCGCCCGCGCGGCGACAGCGTCGAGTCGGCGCGAGTCGGGACCTCGCTGCTCAGAAGGCTTTTCGACGCCCACCCCTCCATAAAGGCCACCCACACGCCGGTCATGACGATGACCTTGCGCAGGTCTTCGTCCGTGTTGACGAGGCGCTCCGCGGAGGACTTGGTGGACGCTGTCGACGGCGACGCGGGAGGGGACTGCTCGTCGCCAGAGTATGCCGCCGGATACGAAAACTGGTCAAACACGGTCAGTCCCTTCCGCGTCATGGATCCGATGACGGGGTGCTGGCGTGTGTTGGGGTTGATGACGCTAAAGGTGAATCGGCTGGCGCTCATGGACGAGGTCGAAAAGCCCGAGCCTTGTCTGACCGGCTTCTTGTCGCGCGCGACCCATCGCACTTTTCGCGAGGGCGCCGACCCGCCTTTGGACACGAGTTCGTACGAGCCATTGGGCAGGGTGATGCCTTCCCAGCACACACCGGAGCTGAACGCGATCTCGAATTTGGATTTGCGGGCGGACTCGTCTGATCCGACCTGGCAGATGGTTGCGACGACTTCTCGTTGCTCCACGCAGGAGTCATCCGAGGAGACGCTGCGGTCGTCGCTGGCCAGGGTTTGTTGCTGCTCATACATGTCACTCGTCACAACGACCATGTCCTTGGCACCAAAGGCACGCGTGGTTCCGTACGGCTTGGGCAGTCTGCAGATCAGTCTGGTCGGGACGTCGGCGGGGAGGACGTCGAATTTGGGAAACGGCCGCGACGATCGGTTGATTTCGTGCAACTGGAGAAGCAGTTTGAGTCGCAGTTTCAGTCGACGCCGACTCGCAACGGGATGGGCAAATTGCAGCACGGTTTTAGGCCGAGTCGACGCCCGTGGCCGCAGAGCACGTCTCTTTGCCTCTTCTTCTTCCTCTTCCTCCTCCTCCTCCTCCTCGCTCGACGAGGGGTCGTCCGTGCCAGGAATGGTGGTCAGAACGGGCGGAGTCGAGTGACGAAAGTTCAGGCTTCCGAAGCCTGAGGGCTGGGCGACGCGCAGCATGGATTCCTTGGCCAGCGAGCTATCGCGCCGGTCTGACACGATGGAAACCATGGGATTGCTGGACTAAGAGACCATCCAAATAGAGCAATCTTTGGAGAGCATTATTTTCTGTCTCAGTACCCCGCGGTGAGCTGTGCGCGTTAGATCCAGACCACAGCATGCAACAATAATAACAGTAATGGTGAGGATGAGAGCAGTCCTGATGGTATAAGCGAGTTACTTACCAGTCGTAAGATAGCAAGCTCGACGCTATGGTTCAGTGCTGTATAGTATACTGCCGCATATAAATCTGTAGTAGACAGTCATGCAGAATCTTCTGTCACCAAGCACCAGGCAGGCCAGTCTTAAGCCAGGCAGGCCAGTTACTTAAGTCTTGAGTTAAGTCGACAAAACTAGGTCGGCGGCGGTCGGTACGGTACGGTATCGGTATTTCAGCTGTGGGGTCAGCCAGATCCAGGAACCTAAACGCCAAATTACTATACTATGTATACGTATTTACGTATTTATGACAGCTGAGGCAACTATTTATATATCTCCTGTTTCACGAACAAAGCCAAGCATCGAGCCTATTGTATGTCCCTATACTCCGTATTATGAACGATGAATGAACGATGAATTATTTATTATCCATGCATAGCCGGCCCTCCCGCAGGCCTAGGCGCCTACCAGGGTCGATATCTTCTACATACATACAACATACATAGTACGGAGTCATACTAATACGTCTGCTGATCCACCGCTGATCCGCTACGCTAGCACGTATCACAGCGCAAATTTCTCGCCCTACGGCCAATCAAGTTGAATCAACTCCCCGGCCGGAAGCCCTAAGAGGCTACGACGGCTACAAAGTCAACCGATTGGCTGGTTGCGCGGAGCCGAGGCATTCATTAGGCTGCATAAACTTGTCGATTTATGTGCGCGCCACGGCGCCGGAGTCGATCAAAGCCGGTCGGATTTCGGACTGGTTCTCGTCATCCGATAGTACGATACTATCGATCGAGTGTGATGCTACGTCTAGAGTTTGACTTTGTAGTATCTATCATAGACTCTGTAACAATACACTGAAGCAGTGAAAGCTGAACGCGTCATCCCAACAGATATGAAAGATGAATTCAGCCGGAAGTCTTGGCGCACTACTCCGTACGGCGTACGCACGAAACGGAACGAGACTAGCCTCTTGCGACGAATCTTGCGACTGGCTGGCCTCCTACTCGTTACTCGTTAGGTACTCCGTACTCGTTACTCAGCGCCGGCGCATTATTCAGCCCGAGCTGGATGCCCAGCTGGGCAATGGATACGAGTACGCCTGTCTATACGCCGTATGCTGTACGACACGAATACGCCGTATCCTGTGCGGATACGCCGTCAGCACTTACTTTAGATTGCCTTCCAGGCCACTGTTGAATTGAAGTTGCCACGGTTGGTTGAAAATGAAATACTGTCATCTCACGTGGTCGGTTCAGTTTACTTAAACGCGCTTATGTAATCAGCTCACCGCTCCGGCTCGTCCGTCCGCCGAGAGTTTAATCATTTCATGTTTAATGTTTACATATTGACTTGCTAGACGGACTTCGGACAGTCAACTACGACCATGCCCTAGACAGACTCTAGACCGAGTTCTCAACATGGACCAAAAAGTCCGCGGCGACACGGACACTCCTGACAGCAGTCCTGAAGTCTATCTCCATCCGCGCAAAACCCTGGCCGCGCTATTTCTAGCCTGGAAAGCACTCCTATTCGCGGCTGTCGCCAATTGCCCCGGTCTCGGCTACGACTCGTCCACCTCGCTGTTGCTTCCTATTTCTGCTGCCTGGTCGCCTGCCGTCTGGAACTGGGTGCGGTGGGATGCCGTCTACTTCGTCCGCGTGGCCGAGAGGGGGTATCTGTTTGAGCAGGAGTGGGCGTGGGGGTATGGCTGGACGGGGCTGCTCAAGTACCTTGGCTCTGGTATGTAAACACCATCGATTTACCAATTGATTCTTCTGACAGTTCAGCCTTCGCACCCAATGACTCCCTCCCAGCAATTGCTCTCGCCGGCGTAGCCGTCTCCCACCTGGCGCACTTCCTCTCCGTGCTGGTCCTGCATGCGCTCACACGCTCCCTGTTCGGCTACGAAACACACTCCCAAAAGGCATTCTGTCTGGTCTCCGCCGCCCTCCACGTCCTCTCTCCCGCAGGCGCCTTTCTCTCTGCTCCGTACGGCGAATCGCTCTTCTCCCTCTTGAACCTGACCGGCTTCTACCTCTACTCGGCAGCTCTCAACTCTGAACGCGCGGGGAGACGAGGACGGCGTGATGCTCACTTCTTGCTGGCGGGTGTTGTCTTTGCTGTGGCTACTACAATCCGCGGCAATGGTATCTTGAGCGGCTGTTTGTTTGCGTTCGACGCCATCCAGGGCGCGCTCCAATTCCTACGGCACGGGCTTTCACTAGACTTGCTTCGTCGCACTGGCTTCGTTGTTATAGGCGGAAGCACGGTTGCGCTGGGCACGATCATACCCCAGTATATCGCCTACACTGAATACTGCGGAGGCGCAACATCTCGCCCGTGGTGCGACCGGCTTGTGCCCAGCATATACAGCTTTGTTCAAGCCCATTACTGGTGAGATTCTTCTATTTGTGACTACAACGCAACTAACTCAACTGACTTGCACAGGAACAATGGTTTCTTGAAATACTGGACCGTATCGAACCTGCCGCTCTTCGTCATCGCCGCGCCGGTGCTTGCGACTATGCTTTATTCCTCGTTTGTGGTACTGACAGGCACCGGACCATATCCAAGCAATCACGTGCCCTCCACGCTCGCCCGTCTCGCAGTCGCACAGGGCATCCTCGCGCTCCTGGCGCTGACGACGCTCCACGTCCAGATTATTAATCGCATCGCCTCTGGCTACCCCGTGTGGTATTGGTTCCTGGCCCTGGAACATTCCAATTCCAAGCCGGGCAGGCGGACGTTCGCCGTGGCGGTCCAAGGCATGGCCATGTACGCGCTGATCCAGGCGGTTCTCTTTGGTTCTTTTCTTCCGCCGGCATAGAACATAGTACTGCATATTTAATTAGCAATCAAGTTGGTGCCTAATGCTGTCGTAGGTCGTAGGTCGAGCCCCGACTTAACTGCTTCTGGAGCCCGCGGTTAGTGGCCTAAGGCTGCGCCGCGTGAGCCACCGTGCTAAGCCGCTTTGGTCAGCTCCACAGGCCGCCACGGACCTCCTCACCGAGCTGGAGACTCACAAGACAGCGTAGAGTGACTGTTCTGAGAGCGAGTTGAGAATTCTCTCAGCTGAACAACACGCAGTCCAATTCTAACTACATTATATTGCGGCGTCGCAAACAGAATGGCCGCGAGGTGAGCCGTGAGTCGTGAGTCGTACGGCTTTCCGTGACCTTAGCATTATGTCATCTCTGGCGGGTCAAGTACATAGTTAGACTAGCACGACGTACTCCGTATTATAGCCTCTGACTCGTGACATCTCTCCTCCACCACTCCTCACTTCACCTTAGTGACCATACATACTATTACATAGTACTGCCATCTATCGACTGTCCTCCTTATAATTATCACCAGCCTGACTTGTCGCGTTATCCTTTTCTCTCTCCCAGCTCATTCTTAGTTTGTGTCTGACGTGCGTGCCACTCGAGATTCATCTCATTGCCTTCTTCTCTATCTCTATCGCTCAATCATTAGGGGCTTGATTATCTACGACATCTTGTTGTCCAGCACATCTTCTTGTCTAAGCAGCCTCCATATTCTTATCATAGCAGATGCCAGACGGCTGAGCATCCGCATCACTCCCAGTCTTGGAAGCTGTCTTGGAAGCTGTCTTCTCGCGAGGCGCTCATTGACAACGTGTATGTCTGTTTTCTTGCTGAACAGAGCTAAGCTAGTAACATCATGCTGATAATATTTGCATAGATGAGTACGAACCTGATTTGTCATCGCGAGTACTTAAACGTTGAGTCGTCGAATCACGATGGACAGAAACAATGCAGACCGAATAGCCTCCATCCTCACGTCTGAAAACTTCCACAATGCCACCGAGATATCGAGGGCCACATCGCCCGGCGGCGAGCCTGTCGAGGCCGACGGCACAAAAAAGGCCCGAGTCCGGCCTCGCACATACCCTTATTTCAGCTACCTGCCATACCAGACCGAGGACGACAGCCAGCGCGAGAACAACCTACACGAGATCTTGAATTGCTTGTATATCGCGGTCAAGGCTGGCGACTTCAGCCCCGGCGCTGTGCACTGGACCCGAGAGCTGCGAGGATGGCTCTCGCTCAAGTTCGACCCCACGAGGGAAGAACGCATAAAGCTTGTCAGGCTCTACTATGAATTATCGCTTGCGCCCGGCATAGACCCAAATGTCGCCGAGCGCTTTGCGAGCATGTTCATGCTTCTTACAAAGTAGGCCGTTCTCTTTTTGTATGCATTAACTTGTATGCCATTAACTGACATCGACAGACGGAAGCATTACCTTCGACCAGTAAAAGATCTGGTGTTGGATTGGAAGCCTCTATTCAAAGAATTGAAGGCGTTCGTCTTGCCGACTGAATCTGGCTTGATCCATTCTACAAACTTGAAGCGCAATATCAAGACCCTCACCAAGCTGTGTGCCTTTTCTCAGCTCTACTTCGACCCTTGCGAGCTGCCCGCGATGCTCGAAGAGTTTCTCCCACACTACACCACTTCGTTTTCCGAAGGAGCTTTTGTCGTCGTGGGGTTAATGAACTTGTTACTGCCCACCTCGCCCGCACCAGAGTCGCGAGAGGACCTGCGGCCGCAGAAATATCTCCCCACCTACTTCCATCTATGGTCCCTTGTCAACCGCTCCAAGACGTTTGACATGAACTTCCTAGACCTTCTGTCTCGACTAGCCCGAGATTCCTTGCCCGCAGCCCATATTCCGTTTTCAGAATATGGACTCTTCACAAAAGAGCAATCCTCCCTCATATTCACAGCCATCCTCAGACTGCTCGAAATTCCTGTTGGCCAGGCTACCTCCCCGTATAGTGCTCTGGTCGATATTTCTTCTGGCTTGGGAATTATGCTTGACCGTGATTCACGGAAGCACCCAGTCGCCCACCACATCGCTCGTTGGATTGTGATGTCGCTGTCTCCTGCGTGCTTGGATGCGCCAGATTCTATTCTGCACCAGCTTGAGGGCTTGATACAGGCTGTCGAGACGTTTTTCCACCCTTCTAATTCAGGTGCTTGGACGAAGACCCTGGCTCAGCTGGTCTACTACCTCGCCGACTTCTTTATCATGCGGTGGAACCGTGAGCACAACGGGGAAATGGAAGTACCCCCTGAGAGAAGGTTGAACGAGCCTTTGAGAAAGCGGTTTGTTCTATGTCTACGTGACGTGATCTTCATGGGCATCTACGCCAAGAGCGGCACCGCCATGAACTTCTCCCTGTCTACGCTGCAAAGCCTTGCCTATCTTGAACCTCAACTCATCCTACCCGGCGCTTTGCAGAGAATCTACCCATCTATGCAGGGCTTGGTCGAGGTGCATCGAACTACTTCATCTTTGAGATCTCTCCAGACTCTGTCCAGAATCATCGTCCGCACCAAAGGTTTCCGTTGCCATATGACGACCTTGCTGGGACTCGCTTTGCCAGGCATAGATGCTAACGACTTGGAGAAGTCGATGCACGCTTTGTCTTTTATCCAGTCAGTCTGCTACAATATCCCACTGGAAGACTTGACCAAAGGACGAGACGATGTAAACTGCAGCATGCTAGCGATGCAGTGGATCACGGGTGAGGTCGAGAGAATGGAGGTAGAAGGAGCCAATGTCCAGCTTAACTACGATGTTGACCTGAGCGATGAGACCGAGGAAATGATTCTCCGGTCTTCTACCACCGGCTTTGGCGAGTTCTTGATCTCTTTCTTGGGACGAGTCTTTACCCTCCTTGAGAATCTTCCTGATGCATCGCGCGTCAAGACCGGCTCTCCTGAAGAGAACGTCGTCAACACTCTTCCGGCTACTCTCATGCCATTGCTGTCATCACTATCGCCAGAACTGTACGATATGGCCCTTCAAAAGGTCGTTGACTTTGTTTCAAACCATGTCATCCACCAAGCCAGGGACGCCATGGCATTCATCTGCAATGCTGTCTGCAAGGTAAATCCTGAGAAAGCTCTAAAGCGGTTCGTGCCTCTTTTGGTGCAGGCCATCCGTTCTGAAATCGACGAGAATGGTGCTGCTTCTACCCGGACAACGGGCTCGGAGGTACTCCCAAGAGACAGGGCGCTCGTCTGGAACGTGAGCATGCTGAGTATGTGCGTAGTCCATGTTGGCAGCGCGGTCCTCAACCATAAGCAAGAACTGCTGGACATCGCCATCTACATGCAAGAAAAGTGCAAAGGCATTCCGACCATCCACGTGTCGAATTTCATTCACCATCTCCTTCTCAATCTTACTGTCACATACACCCTGGACTATGGTCTTTTTGAGCGCGAAGACGTCAAAGACGGCATCAAAATCGAGCACTGGGGCTACCGTCCCGACCCTCGCAACCTGAAGATCAACTGGCACATTCCGAACCGAGCCGAAATCGAGTTTGCCGTGGCCCTTTTCCAGACCCAAGCAGAAAGCGCTCTGTCCCAGCTTATTGCGCTGACTGACGGGACATCCAGCGTAAAGCGCGATGGAAGCGGAAAAGAGTGGTCTGATGAGGTGACCAGGAAGCTTGTTCTGCTCAGACTTATCCTGTCTGGTATCTCTGTGCTTTTTGATTCAAAAGCAGCTTCTACGGCGGGCGACGATGGTAGTGACGTTGAGATGGTCGAAGCCAATGGACATGTGGAAGGCGACAACCAAGACGAGAATGGCGACTCTTCTCTAGACAGCTCTGATGAAGAGACCGTTCGGGAGACTTTCAGCTATCCCACAGGATACTCATTGACAGAGGACGATCCCTTGTACAAAACCATTCACGAAATCAGACAGCGAGCTGGCAATGTCCTCCATGATGTCCACCGTTTCCTTACCGAAAAGCAAGAAGATGACGTCCCTTGCTTTGGAGCTTTATACACTGCTTACCGATCCTGGTTCATCGATGTTGGTATCGAGAGATCAGCTCATGTACTAGATCGGGTTACACGTCTGCTTGCTGCCGACATCCATCCATACAAGACGAGTGGGGTCCGCAAGGACTACCCACGACCGCTTCTCGTTAGGCGGGCGAATGTCTATCATCTACAACGTCTGCGACATAATGCGGCTCCTCGGCCAAGGTCGAAGCTTGACGAGAAACTGTTCCTTGATTTGGCCGAATCCAGTGTTTCGCTCTACACTGACATCAGACGAAATGCACAAAACGCCGGTGAATCTGCTCTCAAAGCCGTCTGGGGCTCGCGGCTGGTGGTTATACCTCCTCTGCTCAAAGCCTTGCAGAATGCCGTCAAGGAGAATGACCACGCGCGGATAAAGGGCGCCTTGCACTCTCTGCTGTATGGTAGTCTGGCCAAACCAGCAGGACGCCATTGGAAGTATACTCCAGCTCTGATTAGAGCGTTCATAGACGCCAGCAGCGTCGACAAGCCGTCCGTGCAGAAGTTGTGTTCAGGCGCTGTTTATCAGATCATGGAATACGGACGCCCTCTGGAAAGAATGGCCGTGCTCAACGAAGACATCATCAACTCTATAGCACCAGCTACAGATGTCGAAAGCGTCATCGAACAAAGACGCAAGTCCATCAGCAAAAAGCGGGTCAAGATTGAAAATAAAAAAGCAGAACTTGCCGAAGATCTTGTCGAGTTGGCGCGAACCTCGCATTGGAAGATTGCCAGCCGGGCAGCCAGCATTGTGGTCAGCATGGGCCTGCGGTTCGACTACATCGCAAGCGAAAAGTTGATTGACTTGGTAACTACTGGCTCTATCGATACGCACCCTGGTCTTCGGGGAATGTACTCGCAGGCCCTGATAGCTCTGTTTACCATGATTGATGTCCGCGCGATATGCAGTCACACGTATGAGAATTACATTCTCGGAGAGCAGCATTTCCCAGCACGCATTCAAGTCGCTACCAAACAGTACGAAAAGGGATGGACAAAGGAATACTTGTCTAGCTTTGCTGTTCCCGAAGCGGAGTACTATATTGATCACGACTTCCCCGGATGGCTTGTCTGGTCAAGCAAGATGCCCGCGTACAAGGCCGACATCAAGAAAGACATTGAGTATGACGACGTGGAGTGGAAAATCCGCAGTCATATGGGCAAGCTTTTCGACCGTCAGTGGTTCCGCAGCTTTTTCTCGTATCTCAAGCAGGAGCCTCGCGATGTGGCTGCCGATAAATTCCGCATGGCGTGCGCCATGATGCTGCTCTATGTCTTTGAGCTGATGATCAGAGACGGACTCACTGCGGCTACATTTGATGAAATCAAGGAGGAAATCGAGATCGTCTTTGAAGATGGAAGCGATAAACACCAACACCGAGCAACAGCGGAGATTCTCGGTGCATTGATCAGCTCCGTGACAGACTCAGACGTCCAAAAGAGGAATCTGGTTTGGGAGTATGCGTTCCCCATGGTTCGCAAGATTCTCGAGGATGGGCTTACCCCGGAAAACTCGGGCTACTGGACGACTTTCCTTCATATGATTCTTCAGTGCAGAGACCCGCGTCGTGCGTGGCCGTTGGTTGACTGGCTGGCCTCCTTCAGGCTGGACATGTCGTCCAATGCAGCGTTCAAAGAAAGCTCGAAGATCAGTCTGCTGCACCAGTGCATCATAGACGCAGGCTGGCATTTCCGGCTGGAGAAGCCTATTGTTGAAGATTTTGTCGCTCATCTAGACCATCCTTACAAGGGAGTCCGCGAGGCCATGGGCCATACGCTGGGGTCTATCTTCCGGACTAGACATCACGAATCCCACGCCGATGTCGATAGCTTGGTCAAGGCTCAGAACTCTTCGTCGTCTATTGGGACGTACCCGTACAATCCAACAGAAGATTTCACAAAGATGACCAATGGCGTTTTCGAGAAACTCGGAGTGTGGCGACAAGAGCGCCAGCCAGGCCAGCAGACTCCGTCGTCGTACACATCCGGCAGCAAGACGGTCCTGCTCTGGCTTGACTCTACTCTTTCCTCGCATGAATGCACGCAGCTGGTGCCATTCTTCGCAACCGTCTTCACCGAGGAGCTGCTCCACATGATGGATGTCAAAGAGGACCCCGAGCTCCAGTCACTCGCATACCACGTTTTCCGCCACCTCCCCAACATCCCCTATCCGGCCGAGAGCGAGTCGGCCTTTATCCAAACCCTAGTCAACATCGGCCAACACGCGACATCCTGGCACCAACGCCTCCGCGTGATGATCAACATGCAGATCATCTACTTCCGCCGCCTGTTCCTGCTCTCAGCAACCGACCGCGACAAGCTCTTCGAGTGCATCGCCAACATGCTCCAAGACAGCCAGCTCGAAGTGCGCGTCGGCGCATCCGCGACCCTGTCCGGCATGATCCGCTGCTCGCCCGTCGCGCTGCGCGAGGCATACGTGAACAAGTTCCAGGAACGCTTCACAAAAACACTAGTCGAGAACCCGCTGCCCAGGCGGCCCAAAAGCCACCTTGGCCGCTCATCAGCTACCTCCAGCCGAACCAGCACACCGACCCCGGAACACACGCGCCTCATCATCGTGCGACACGCGGCCGTGCTAGGTCTTGGGGCCCTGGTGCAAGCATTCCCCTACGCAAGCCCGCCGCCGCTCTGGATGCCCGATGCGCTGACCACGCTCAGCACCAAGGCCGCGCACGACCCTGGCGTCGTCGGGCAGAGCGTGAAGAGTATTATCAGTGAATTCAAAAAGACTAGACAGGATACGTGGCATATTGATCAGAAGGTACCTCTCTTTCCCTCTTCCATCTGTTCTATAAACCAAGCTAACATATCCAGGCATTCACACAAGACCAACTCGAAGACCTGGCCGGTGTGTTGTGGAAGAGCTATTTCGCTTGATACGTCGACTGTTATCTTTGAAAGCATGCCTATCACTATTATTATTACTATTACTATTATTATAATTTTGTTACTCTACGTTAGTATAGGTGGACTAGTGAGATGTATGGTAAAATAATAATACATATACACGGGACAATTATTGTAAGAATTATCATAATATCATAGTCACTATGCTTCAATATATACATATCATAACGAACAACAAAAAGGCGAATTCAATATAAAAAGGGATGACTACTCCGCAACCCACACAGCAGCCATACCCATGCCCGTCCCAATGCACATACTAGTAACCCCAATCTTCTTCTCCGTCCGCTTCAGCTCCGTCAACAACGTGCTCACCTGTCTTGCGCCCGTGCAGCCCAGCGGATGCCCAAACGCAATCGCGCCGCCCTTGGGGTTGACCTTGTCAAACGGCAGGCCGAGCTCCTTTACACACCACACCGCCTGCGACGCAAACGCCTCGTTGATCTCGTAAATGTCCACGTCCGCCGTCGAAATGCCCGCCTTGCCGAGCGCGAGGGGGATCGCTTTCCAGGGCCCGATGCCCATGAGTAAGGGCTCGACGCCAATCACGCTGGCCGCCACGAACTTGCCGAGGATGTTCTGGCCTAGTTTTTCAGCTGTGGAGCGCTTCATGAGCAGGACTGCGGCCGCGCCGTCGGAGACTTGCGACGCGTTGCCGGCGTGGATGCTGCCGTCCTTTGCGAACGCAGGGCGGATTTTTCCGAGGGACTCGGCGGTGATGCCGTCGCGCACGCCGTCGTCGGCCTTGACAGTGATGGTTTTCTCTTCGTCGGTCTTGGGGTTGGTCCATTGCACTTCGAGCGGCAGGATCTCCGCGTCGAAGAGGCCGGCTTGCTGCGCCTTGATGGCCTTTTGGTACGACGACGCGGCGAAGGCGTCTTGCTCGGCGCGCGTGATCTGGCGGTCCTTGGCCATTTGCTCCGAGAGCACGCCCATGGGCACCTTGCAGTTGGCGGATTGCAGGTGGTTCTCGAGGAGGTCGGAGAACTCGGTTACGGCGCCGGGGCTGTACGATTAGCTTGGAGTTCGTTAGGAAGCAGAGGGGAGGGCATACCCGTATTGAGAGCTCATGCTCTCGACGCCGGCGCCAACGCCAATGTCGATCATGCCGGCCTTGATGGCGTTGGCAATGTCCACCACGGCCTGCAGGCCGCTGGAGCACTGGCGGTTCAGGCTTCGCACGGCCGTCGACTCTGGGAAGCCGGCGACCAGCGCGGCGGCACGGAACTCGGTGGCGCCGCCGCCAGGGGGCAGCACAGAGCCCACGGCGATGTCATCGACGAGCTTGGGGTCGATGCCGCTGCGGCTGATCAGGCCCTTGAAGGCACCGACAAGCAAGTCTGCGGCCGCGGTGTCTTTGAAGCCGCCCTTGCCGCCTTTGGTGAAGGGCGTGCGGAGCGCGGCGGTCACGACGATGTCGTCGGCGTGTTTCTCTGTGATGTTGGATTTGGGGCCCGAGAGATGGGACGAGATTTGCGTGAGGCGTGTTTGAGCTGGAGGTGTCAGACTGTATACAAGTTATGGGCGTATAGTACGTAGCTCTAGTCTGACTTACCTTGAGCCATGATGACGATGAATGTGAATCTCTATTACTTCCAAGTCAAAGCAATAGCACGCAACAGTACAAAGACAGAAACGTGTTCGAGCGATCTTTGCACTCTTTTGTACTTCTGAGCTGTTAGCCGGACTGATCACTGATCTCAAGCCGAGGCACGCCGGATCAACGTTGTTCCGCGTCGCAGCTATGACGCTGCCGGAGCTGATTGGCTGCGGCCGGAATGGCACGTGAGCGACTCCGGCCATTGCTGAGTCAGCTGGGATCCGATGCATGTGAAAATCATATGCATATTCATGTATGTATGTATGTATGCATGTATGTATGTATGTATGTACAGTGGTTCATTTGCTGATATTAGAATACATAGCTGCCTACCCGATGTATGGATCACTATGTAATCAGCAATCACAAATCTGCATGATTCCTCTTCCACCATCTTGTAATTGTATTGATTACTCCTTCCTCCTCGGCGGCTGCGGCGTCGAGAACAGCGCGTTGAACGCCGCAAAGAAATCCTGGCGGAACTACAACCGATCAGTACAATCCATACCTGGCCTACACCTGGCCTACACCTAGGCCCTAGCAAAAATAATACTCACCTCCTCAAACGGATGCTCCTCCCCCTCCTTGCCCCATTCCATAAACAGCACCGAATAAACCACGATAACTAAACCTGTTAGCCACGTTTCCGCAAAAAAAGGGAGGTCAACAAACATATAATAACCCCCCACTGCACCAGCTTCGTGCCCTTGACCCATCGCGGCCGCGCATATTTCAGCGCCGCGCGGCGCCGGTATTTGCGCTCTAGCCGGAGCTGGTGTTTGGGCGACAGCTTCGACATGTCCGGGGGCCAGTGGCGTTTGGGCTTGTACGGGCTGTAGTATCCGTCTTCTTCTTGTTCCTCGATTTCGGCTTCTTGCTCGACGGCATCTTTGTTTTCGTGTTTGGGTGCGGACGTCAGTCGAAACGGCGCGGAGCCGGAGAGCTTGGATATGGTCGAGTAGGCTTGCGCGGAGAGAGCTGGGCGAGATGATGGGATGTTGAAGGCATTTTTCTGGTCGTCAGGTCAGTTGGGAACAAGCTTATAGCTATGAAAAGGGAGCTACCTGGGATAATGAGTGGCAGGAGCAATGGTAGTTTCTGGATGCGATTGCGAGTGACGACGGGCGTAGGCTTCGTCGAGCAGCCAGTTCGGCTAGTGAGAGTAAAGACCGTATGTTTGCCATGTTGTGTGTGTTTTAAATGGACGTTGGCGAGGGTTGAATGTTGTTGAGGTACTCCGTAGACTGCGATAAATTCGCGCCGAGTTGAAATTAACCACGCTAAACCCTTTTGGGCGATATACTTCAGAGTTCTATACTACGAGTTGAGTTTTTTGCGATGAAAATAAAAGAAAAGTCGTTATTCATTCCTCAAATCATTATACGCCCTGATAATCATATCATGCTCATGCTGCGACAGCAAATTCAGGTGCAGGCAAGCGGCCAGAGACCACTCAACCAATAACAAATACGTACTCAATGCATATGAAGCTCCATGCCCCAACGCCACCCACTTACGCCAACCAATATAAATTAGAACACATGAAGGAAAAAAACAAAAACAAAAGAAAACTCGTGCTCAGACCTGACTGATACTAGATCCACCCGCCAATGTCAGAAGCACGGTTGGACTTCTCCAAGTCCATGTCGAGTGCCAACTTCGGAGGCTCCTCGACTGGCTTCTTGCTCGTCTTGATGGGCGACTTGGACGGAGAGCCAGGACCCGGTCCCTCGCGGACGAAGCGGTAGTCCCATCCGTCGTCGCGCGCGGCAGACACCCAGGTCTTCAAGCAGTCGTGCACTGCTCCATAGAACTTCTCCTTGCAGGTGCGCATGCTTCCGCCCATGACCTTCTCAAAGCCCGAGGCGCGCAGTTCTTCGCGCAGAGCGTTTCGCTGCTCGTGCGTCGGCTGGCACGCGATGAGGCCGTTCATGAGGTCAATGTGCGTTGCAAGGTAGTTTGTGGCGTCCCACTCGACACCGCCAACGTACGGAGCAGCTGGGACCGGAGGACGGGGTGCAGGGTAGTGTTTCTTGAAGTAATCCTCGGTAGAGTCTTCGCCGCGGTTGATGGGGACCACATTCAAGTGGTGGAGGAAGATCCAGAACACTTCTCTGGTGACATTGGTCACCTCCTTGCACCACACGCGGTACGGGCGAGGCTGGTAGATGTTTGCAATAAACTCGACCTGCTGGTTATTCGGAGTAGGATCGCGCAGGTAGCCGAGAATCTCGGCGGCGCGGTCGGTCCTTTCGTCTGCTGGGGCTGTTGAAAGATGGGCGAACAGAATGCTGATAATGACGCCTCGTGTGGTAAACTCGCTTGGGCCTTTCTTCTCTTCGTCAAAGATCATGCCCAGCAGTGCCGGGAACAGCTCTTTGCCCAACACTTTCAGTCTCTGCAGAGCAACGGACGTTGTGCAGAGTGCCTTGAGGCAGAGCAAAGTTTCGTGGAGCAGATTATCTTCGTGTTCCTCTCTGCTTCAATCAGCAAAGATCAAGTTAAAATATATTCTAGCTATACATACCTCCACTCAACTTTCATAATCCGGTATAGCAGCATGATAATCTCGTCCATGCCGCTGCCCGCAATAAACGAATCGACCCATGCCACAGTCTCATGCCGGAGCAAGATACGAAGCTTGTGAAGTTTACCTACTTCGACTAGTTCTGGCTTCTGGACCTCTCGCAGGTAGTGGATAAAGTCTGCGGGATCCGCCGATGTGTCCGTGTGGGTTTTGGCGTGCAGAGAAGTAGCAGAGGTAGAAGCACTAGGGAGCATGGATGAATACGGGCGTCCGTGATCGATTGATCGTGGGCGCTTGAACGAGCTAGCGCTGTCTGACTTTTGATGCTTTTTGGTAGGCGAAGCATCACCCCTTGAGAAGGGTGACCGAGCCCGAGACAGAGATCGCAAGCTCTTGTCACGACTCTGCGAAGGCCCCGAGCGAGAGTCCTTCCTGCCACGACGGCCGGCGCTGTCAAAGGTGCTCGAAGTAGCCGAGTTGGGGCACGAGCTCTCAGCTCGGTTCTTTTGGATAAAGTCGGCCTTGATGTTGGTGTCGAGGGATCTCATCTTATCCCGCATATTCATTGGGATGTTGCGTGCGTCCTGTCCGTCATTCAGCTCTTGTTCGATTTCAACTTTCCATGGGATGGGTCTTACCAGAAGCTTTTCGAATTCACTCTCGATTTGCTTGCCGTCGTCTTTACGCGTATCATCCTTGGCATTAAGTGCAGAGACGACAGCCTTGACGCGGCCGCTGCTGTGCGTAGAGTTCCTCTTTGACTCGTTACTGCTGCGGCGATCAGACTGCCTTGGAGTCTCGGCGTGCTTCTCCTGGCGCTGTTTGCCCGACGGAACACGCTGGATTTGGCCCAGCATTTCCTTGACTTTGGTCGTGCCGGACGAGATATAATCCGACTTTGGCCTGGGCTTCTGGGCCAGGGTGGGTTGGTGGTAGTCGTAGAAGTTCCGTTGCTTGGAAGGGTTGTATTGTTTCGGGGTGTATAAAGATACCTCCTCCTCCAGCGACCTCCCACTTTGAGGGACGTAGACATCACTTTGAGGGACGTAGACATTGCCCACTGGGTCTTCCTGCGGCTGAGTAGCAAACTGGGCCCAGATTGGCGAGATGACTTCTGACGTTGGACGGCGGTTTTCCCTTTCCTTCGACTCACTCACAGACTCGCCCTTGCGGTCTCGATGCGACGATCTCTTCAGGAGAGCCGACAGACTCGCCGTAGATTTCATCTTCCTCATCTTCTTCTCAAAAGACCCCTGGTCCGACGAGTCTCCTGGCGACCGCTGGCCATCCTTCTTCTCGCGGTCTCGAATCAGAGACTTGAGAGACACAGAGCTCTTGGTCTTCTTGTGCAGCCCTTCCTTTGTGGGTTTTGGACCAGCGGCCTCTCGATTGTGTGCCCTCTCGCCCAACGGCTGAGCGTGAGGGTGGTCTGCTGGGAGAAAGCCCACAAAACCCGACCCCGGCATGACCGTTGGCAACGCATCGCCCGTTGAAGGGGACTTTTTGTGCTGTCTCGACGGCAGCATGGAGCGCAGCCTCGACGTCTTGGATGGAGATCGGCTCGCATCGTCGAAGATGGGCGGGGGCTGAGCGTGGGAAATCATGGCTGTTATTCTAGACTCCTATCATTGTTAGATGGATACACAGAGCGATGGTCAAGGCAGGCATACCTGGATGATCAAAACGCCTTGTAGAAAGTTATGCAAACGCACGCAAAGCAAAACAAACAGCAGCAACAGATTCCGCAAGACGAGATGCAAGGGCCCAGCCAAAAGAAGAAGACATGAAGAGAAGAGAGAAGAAGAGAAACGGACACAGTCGCTGCTGGCGAGAAGGAAGAAGGAAGAGAAGAGGAAAACACAAAGAGAAGGCCGTTGAGGGAATTGAGAACAGGATCCGGTGCTCGAGAGCCTTTCCCAGAAAGCATTAAGATTCACTAGCTGGTTGCTATCATCATCGAACGCGTGTGTGATTAGACCAGTCGACTGCTGAAACCTCCGGCCCCGTGCTGGTAAACACGGCGGGGGCGTTGCTGCGGGCAACGCTGTACTTACTATAGCGGAGTGCGCAGCACGGAGCTATTATTTCAATATTTACGGAGCACTTGGCTTTAACCTTTATTATATTAATTGAATATGAATTATATGCTTTATTTCTAGGCAGATTGTTTATATCATTACTATTACTATTATTGCTACTGTTGTTTGTTTACCAGCTCATGTACATACCTACTTACTGAATGCTCAATCAGTAACAGACAAATCTGCCCCTCGCATGACTACACTACGTATGAATACAATAGGCATATGTTCGATCTTGTTTGTTGTCATCAGTCTAGGGTTAGCCGTTATCAAAACAAGACCGCTTTTCTGCGTCTCTTAGTCGAGTAGTCCATATGGACAATGGCTTATATGTCACGGAATTGGTCCAGGCCACCACTCTTGCGTGAAAGACTGGCGATTGAATCGAATTGTGATTGCTGTTCTCGTTCTCTCCCTGAAGACGTTGTCTCAAGGATTACTTTAGCCAGAGGTTACGATCCAGGTTTGTTCGGATTAATATACGGAGGATTCGGTCAGAGTACTGTATTATAATTAAAGATGGATAGAGTTATACTATAATAACTATAGTGCAGCAAAATGAATATCAAGCGCAGAATGTCGTCAATCAAGCTGACAATTGAGTGATCAGCTATTAGTACTCATATTTGTAAAACGCAAGAAAGAAGATTTGCTCTTCCCTGCAATCAGAACAATGTCTCCTGTCCAAGGTACATTGCATAAATATGTATGTCTATCGCCATTCTATCCAGTTGACCTTAAATTGATCGTATGATCATCAGGATGCCCGGCACGTCGCTTTTGAACATGCGGCCGCTGTCCCTGGCCACAACTTGCTCCTCTTCGTCGGCGGATTGACCGATGGGCTACTGACTACTCCCTACACCACCCAGCTGGCGCAGCAACTACCAGAGGGCTGGTCACTTGCCCAGGTGCTCTTGTCGAGCTCATACGACGGCTTTGGCTGTGCGTCACTACAGCTGGATGTGGCCGAGCTGGAAGAATGTGTGCGCTACTTCCGGAGCGAGCAGGGAAAGCAGACCATTGTTCTCCTGGGCTGTTCTACGGGCTGCCAGGACACTCTGAAATATCTGCTGACCTCCACGGCGCCTCTCATCCAAGGAGGCATCCTGCAGGCGCCCGTGAGCGACCGAGATGCCCTGGGCCTTCTCCTGAGTCCCGAGCAGCTGCGTGAGGCGACCGGATATGCGCAGCAAGCCATCGATGCTAACCAGCCAGAGCAACTGCTGCCTCGCCACTTGCTGCCCGAGTTACTGGCCGTCCCCATGACGGCCTACCGATTTCTGAGTCTGGCCAGTCCCAACCATGACGGCGACGATGATCTGTTCAGCTCGGATCTCACTGACGCGCCGCTGGCGCGCACGTTTGGGGCCCTGCGAGCCGAGACGCCCATCTCTATCTTTTATTCGGAGAAGGACCAGTTCGTTCCGCAGGCAGTTGATAAAGAGCTGCTTGTTCGGCGTTGGATAGCCGCTGGCAACGGGGCAGTGGACGAGGATTTTTCAGGAGTCATTCAGGGCGCAACACACACGCTCGAGGGTGCGCCGGAGGTAGTAGTAGAGGACCTGGTCTACCGGGTCAATGGGTTTTTGAGGAAGACAACTATAACTAACACCCTTACGGAGTAGTTTTCGATAGATTGTTAGATTTGGGCTTCCTCCACTCCGTAGGCGTACACCGAGCTCTTTTAGCGAGTGGAAATCTATATATTACATAGACGATGGTCCAGGCACAGTGGATCTCGCTAACAGCTACGAAATTCCATTCATCAATATCGACATCTGTGAACAATAACATGCGGTGTTGTAAACCAAGGCTCAAAGCTACTACGTAGTATATTCTAAAAACCGAAACAGCCTGGAATTCGCTATAAATACTATAGGCTGTGACGGTATGTGTTCATCTCGAATTTTCCAAGTTGCACAGGGTGGATGCACTATCGATTCCGGGAATGTGTACAAAAATGCTGTGGTTTGGCTTCATCCGAGCATTTCGTGATCCACCAAGGCTAAGGCGCCATCTCGGTGGGCTTAAAAGAACCTCAGTAGGCGTCAACATGGGAAAGATCTTGCTGTCACCAAGTAACACAACACAAAGCATGGCGGACTCGCAACGGCCTCTTTCCCCTGCGCTGGCAGGGGATCAGGACCTGCTAGGTAAGAGTATAGAGTATAGATAGAGCGACGCTGATTCTCGTCAGCAATCATGGGCTACAAACAGGAACTCCGCCGCCAGTATTCCACCCTTCAAATATTCGGCGTGGCCTTTAGCATCATGGGCTTGATCCCCAGCATCGCGTCCTCGCTGGCATTTTCCCTGCCTGCCGGGCCGGTAGGAATGGTCTGGGTTTGTTTCCTCTCGCTCGTTTACTGGTATTGCGATGAGGCTAATCTTCCAGGGATGGCTGTGTGCAAGCGTGTTCATCATGTTGGTTGGATTGGCCATGGTGGGTAGTGCTGCCATCACATCTTATACATCATCACTAACGGAGCAGGCCGATTTGGCATCTGCCATGCCCACCGCAGGAGGACTGTACTGGTGGACGCATTACTTTGCCAGTGACAAGTTCAAGAACCCGCTCAGCTTTCTCATCGGATACAGCAATACACTGGGCTTGATGGGAGCACTGTGTTCCGTGGACTGTGCGTATGAATGGCCATGTGTTTATTGTCTATAGATGACTTACTTGTGCAGACACCCTGTCGCTGATGATACTTGCGTGCGCCTCCATTGCCAACCCCGACTACTCGCCGTCCCGCGGCGTCATCTTTGCAGTCTACGTGGCCCTGATCGTCCTCCACGGAGCCTGCGCGGCGCTTCTCGGCCGGTCAATGCCGCGCCTGCAGAACGTTGCGCTCGTGCTGAATCTCGGGCTAGTGATTGCGACCCTGATCGCCCTGCCCGTTGGAAGAGTCACTCGCGGCGGCAAGATCAATTCGGGGGCGTACGTGTTCGGCCACGTCGAGAATCTGACCGGGTGGCCTACGGGGTGGGCGTTTATTCTGGCATGGCTGGCGCCCATCTGGTCCATCGCTTCGTTTGACTCGTGCGTGCACATGAGCGAGGAGGCACGCCATGCAGCTCGCGCGGTGCCCCGGGGCATTATGTGGTCGGCAAGTTCTGCGGTCGTTATTGGATTCCTGTGCGTAACGGTGATTGCGGCCTCTATGGACCAGGACATCAGTAGGACGTTATCGGGAGGCGCCGGGCAGCCCATGGCGCAGGTGAGATCCATGCACGAGAGGTAAAAAATCATTTGCCAGAAGCCTGACAAGAATAGATCTACGCAGACACCCTCGGCCAGAATGGAGCTCTGGGCTTTATGGCCGTGTTGATCGTGGCGCAATTTCTGATGGGAATGGGTCTGGTATGTCCAACACAGCTTTCTGATAAATATCCTTATACTAATTACTATATCTACAGATGGTAGCCGCGTCACGCCAGGCATGGGCATTTTCTCGCGATGGAGCTCTCCCCTTCTCGTCATTCTTCCGCCACATCAGCGTCCGGCTGAAATACCAGCCAATTCGCATGATATTTGGCTTGGTCATAGGCTGTCTGGTGCTCGGCCTACTGTGCCTGATCAACAGCGCAGCGACCAATGCCCTGTTTTCCCTGATGATCGCTAGCAACTACCTGGCCTGGGGGACGCCAATCTTCTGTCGACTCGTTTGGGGCAAGGACAAGTTCAAGCCGGGCGAGTTCTATCAGGGGCGCTTCAGCAGGCCCGTTGCTACGATTGCAGTTGTGTATCTGGTCTTTGGGATCGTCTTGTCCATGTTTCCCACCACGGGGCCCGACCCGACTGGTAAGTTTGTCTTCGTCTTCGTCTTCTTCTTCCTGACGTTATCTAGCCGACGAAATGAACTATACCATCGTCATCAACGGCTTTGTCTGGATCGGATGCATGGCATACTATTTCCTGTTTGCTCGCAAGTGGTTCACAGGGCCCAAGATGACAATCGATGTCGGCAACCAGGACCAGGCATCCAAGGAATCGCAAGAAAACTAACAGACACATCTTCTGCCGACAAGGCAATACTGTCAGCGTCATTTTATTGGGAAGTAGAAGGTAGCAGGAGGCCATTACCAGATTTAGTTAGCAAGAGCCGGCAACTCAGCTATGAAATGTTGGATTAGGCGGCGACACTGTATTGTGTATTTGTTGTTTTGTTTACCTCGCCAGTACATCTGAATGTGGCATTGAGCTCCAACCCAGTACATAAACAAGACATAATTACTGCCCCTCGCATGACTACAATAATGTTCGTGCCTCATTCGTCTGGGTTTGTTGTCATGCAATCTAGGGCTAGAGCCTAGCAGCGTTATACATGCATGCCTCAAACCCAAAACAAACATGCCAGACCGCTTTTTCTTCTTCACCAGCAACCATCCCGAGTGTTCTAGGGCTTATTCGATTGGCAAGCAGATCTCTCATGGCGACGATCCAGGCCAGTCTCTCATTCATTGACCACGGAAATTCCTGCTGAGCGCCGATCTAGGCTCTACCTATGTATAAGAGTGATTATTCACGAAGCGTGTTCGGCTGCAGCACACTTGTCGTCCTGAGTCATCTGTGCGACATCAAGTGCCTACTCTGCACATAGAATCCGTAATTGTCGTCGAGTAAGTCGCGGATTTCTAGAACCTGGAGTTGTGGAGCGGAGAAATTAAGCATAACGCATATCTGCCTGACTAGCCGAAGACAGATCACATTATTTTCTTCCGAGGTCCTCATACTCTGGTATACCCAATGACGCCATGTATTCAGAGCGCATTGATGCTGAAGACTCTTCCAAGGTTCCAACTTCCGAGTCAACGTCGGGTTCGGTAAAAGCCGTACCAAAGGGTAGACGTTGTCTGCACTAGTAATTTACGTGTCTTTACGCGAAGGATGTCTCAGATTTGGAAGCTAAACCTTAAAATAGCCCGCAAAAGCTTATTCGTTGATGTAATCGGCGTAATTTATTACAGCCGGTAAGCAAGCGGGCAGAATCGGGCGGACAAGAACTCTGGACCAACGTAACCGACACGATATCAGACACCTTTCAAGACACTTATATCAGCTCAAAGAGCTACCTGGATGGTTGCCTACCTGTAAAAATCCCATGTCTCTACTCCCAGCCATGAGTAAGGATGAATCAAACATCAAGAACCGACGAGACCATCGGCCATCCAGAATGGAACCAGAATCCGCCGTCGCTCAATCCTGAAGCGACCACACGACAAGACCTCAATGGCATGATCAATTTACGAGACAGACGAGACCATCAAATGCAAACGATAGACTCGGAAGACATGCTAGGGCAGATCGCCCCGATGCCGAACCCAGATGAGACGACACATTCGTCCCCAGCGAAGGGGACAGGTGTCGCTGACACTACTACTGCTGCTGCTTCAAACGATCCAACCCAACCTCGCGCCAAAGCTCTCACTATAGCATTCTCAGTCCCTCGTTTTCTGCGCCCTATTGTCAAATTCGGCTCCTTTATTGGGCCGGGCTTCTTGATAGCCGTTGCATATATCGACCCCGGAAATTATTCGACAGATGCTGCGGCGGGTGCTAGTAGCAGATATGCTCTTCTTTTTGTCGTCTTAATGTCTAATCTATTCGCTGTCTTCTTGCAGTCTCTCTGCATCAAACTGGGAAGTGTGACGGGGCTTAATCTCGCGGAGAACTGCAGACTTCATCTCCCGAAATGGCTGGCCATTGCTCTTTATATTCTATCAGAAGGGGCTATTATTGCCACTGATATCGCCGAGGTAGGTCTCTCTCTTCTGTTTCCGTCGCTTGCTTTGCCTGACAGATTATTAGGTGATTGGTTCGGCCATTGCGCTGAATTTACTCTTGAATATACCTCTGGTGGCAGGATGTGTCATTACTCTGGCGGATGTCCTAATTCTTTTAATCTTCTACAGGCCACATGGATCTATGTGGGGTCTTCGAGCCTTTGAGTTTTTTGTCATGACTCTAGTGCTTGCCGTCGTCATATGTTTCTGTATCCAGCTGTCTCTGGTCGAGATAGAATCTGTGGGCCAAGTCTTTCGAGGCTATCTCCCCTCCCCAGCGGTCATCCAGGGCAATGGGTAAGTTGTCCGAAGAAACTTATATCTCCTAAACTATCTAACTCCGAATCAGCCTCTATCAAAGCTGCGGTATTCTCGGTGCAACCGTCATGCCGCATTCCCTTTTCCTGGGCAGCGGTACCGTCCAACCACGCCTAAAAGAGTTCGATGTCGATGCCGGCCATGTTGAGGCTTCTACAGATGAAGACACAACATATCGCCCTTCAATCCATGCCATCCGCGGCTGTTTGAAATACTCCATCGTCGAGCTTACTCTGTGCCTATTCACATTTGCGTTATTCGTTAATAGCGCTATCCTGATCGTTGCAGCAGCAGCTCTTTACGGAACCCCCGGGGCCGATAATGCCGACCTGTTTGGCATATACTCGCTTCTGTCCCAGTCCATTGCACCCGCCGCGGGCACCATCTTCGCATTGGCTCTACTACTCTCCGGTTTGTCTGCCGGTATTATCTGCACCATAGCCGGACAAATGATCAGCGAGGGCATGATCAAGTGGTCTTGCCAACCATGGGTTCGCCGACTACTTACCCGTATCATAAGCATCGTGCCCAGTGTCATCATCGCCGCCGCCGTCGGCAGAGAGGGACTCGACGCAGCCCTGAACGCATCCCAAGTGGCGCTCAGCGCCATCCTGCCATTCGTGACTGCACCGCTAATCTACTTCACCGCCCGCAACAAGTTCATGACTGTTACTGAGACGGGAGAAGAGTTATCATCAAGCGGCGGCCCCGACAGAGAAAACAATACGCCATCGCCCCTGGCCGTGAAAATGCGGAATAGCTGGTTTGTGTCGGCCTTGGGAGTTGTTATTTGGCTTGCGATTGCTGTTATGAACGTTGCTATGTTTGTTTTGATGGGGCTTGGGGAGGCATGAGCTGGTTTGCTGTTTCGTAGAAGTGCGATGAAAATCATGACTTGACGACCTTTATGTATATATACTAGAGCATAGCGTTTTATCTTTCCGGGATGATCAAATAAATTCGGGAATATCGCTGTTTGGCAAAAATAAAAGTAAGGGAAAGACTACATCAAGTATGCTAATGCAACAAACATGGCAGCAGAACACTGTTAGCCCACACCACCAGCCGCCTCTTTGACCTTTCCTTGTTCCGGCGGCTCGTCGATAAAGGTAGGCGGAGCAACTTCATCCTGCAGAAAGCTCGGCATGGCCTCCTCGCCCATTGGGTTCTCAAACAAGCTCTCCTCGCCTAGCGCCTCCAGCTCGGCATCCAGCTCAGCCTCATCCACATCCTCTGGAATGTCATAAGAACGGGAAATGCTCTCATTGATCTCATTGCCAATATCCATCAAATCCGCCATTTCATCCTGCATGCGCTCTATCTTGTCAATGTCGATTTTCCCATATTGCTTCTTAAGCGTCTTGGTCGTCGTCTTCATCGCATCGACTGTCGTCATCACGTTCTTTAGGTTGTCTTGCATCATGTTTGCTTGTTCCATGTTCCATGATTGCTGCGATAGCTGGTCGCGCTGTGCCTCGTATTGCTTCCTTCGCTGCAAGACCTTGAGTGCCTTTTGCCGTAGTGCGTTCTTGCCGGGCCCGTCTCGCATTTTGGCGAGCCGGGTTTGGTATGTAGAGAGCTCCGAGTTTAGCGCTGCAAGCTTGACGTCGATGCTTGCTACACGGCTGTCAACCTGTTGACAAAAATAATTAGCATAAAGAGTTCTTATCCACAGAACTAGCTGCAGTGATGCCAAATGATAGTACTTGCATTTGTGATGGCTGAATCTAGGGTCGGCTTGGGAGCCGTGTTCTTCGATCCGAAAAGCCGGTTCATGATTGTCGATTGTCCCAGGAGCTTCCAAAGTGAGATTCAAAGGGGAGACAATACTCCTGTCCTGTTAGTCTGTTTCTAAGACCAGGCAGTGAGATAATCGGTGGAGGGGTAACGGTCTGAACGTTTGGCGATTGTCGCCTCCGCTTATTGAACAGTGAAGAATGTTGGCACCATCAAGCAGGAGAAATTGGAAAATACGTTATTGCGTTTAATAGTCTTGACAACACAGTTTGAAAGTATCGTATTTGATCAGAAGTTCTGGTGTTGTTCTGAGACGACGTCAGACGGCGGCTGCGGCCTGCCTCCATGGCGACTAGAGCAAATCGGGTTAGAGCTACTCCAGACTCCAGAGCCACGTGATCGAGTCTTTATTATACGATGTAAATCACATGAAAACATCGGATATTGATTCATCAAATGCTTAGTATTTACTTCAAGGGATTGCGTAGATCATCGGACGCACTCGGCATTCGTGGAGTGAGCGTTACACACTCACTGACTCACATGCATGCGGAGAAAGCTGTAGCCTGTAGCACAAAGCAATACATACATGTACGTACAGACAACAAACTCGGGATACCCAGATAGGTATATCGCGGTGGTACAGCATGCACTCCAGGCCGGGCCTTCAGCTAAGAACACAGTGCATTACCGCCGTACGCGCCATACATGAGTGATCTCGTCCATACTGCATAGTAGCATACAAAGGCGGAGGGGCGGCCCGGATGCCTAGACAAGCCTAACTTCTCAGGCAGGGAAGGTCTCGTGCTTGCGTTATTACCTAATAGGCTAGGCGCATCGGCGCCCGAAGCAGCACCACGCCTGCTCGACTCCGTAATTTCCCCCTAGAAACAGACGAAACAACCACCACGAGCGCTTCGACAGGACAGCCAGCAAGCATCCACGCCTCGTCTGACTCCCAGTACCACCAGGACGACTGTCGTTTCCTCGATCTCTCTCTGTGTGCTGCTTGTGTGCCGCCCCGTCTCGTGCGCCATCCGCCAGCAAGGCACACTCCTGTGTCACTTCCACGAAATATCCCCCACTCAGCAATAATAGCTCTTCGTGCCTAGGAGCTAATCCATCAACCACCACTCAGCCTCACCTGCGTCCACCCAATCTATCAATCTATCAATCTCTCACATCGCTATCAATACATTATTCACGCCTCTGCCTTTGTTCTGTGGCCAGAACAACTGTCATTGTCCCAACTGACTGACAGCGAACCAAATTACTTTCCGCACATGCCCCAGTCGCGTACTTTGTCCGCTTGTCCTCTGTCGCTCCTTTAACGTCCGACGGTAAGAACCCATCCTCGGCCTTCCCCAGATCGCTGTCGCATGTGTGATGCGGTCATGCGGCTGTCTTGTCCTACACTTGTCGTCGGATTGTTTTGCTATTCATCCATGATTTACTGGACTTGCTTGAACTAACCTCCTGAATCTCGGTAGCGCGCGGTCGCTCGGATTGTGTGTGCTTGATCTTTTTTCCTCTGCAACGAATAACGAACACCAAATACGACAGACATAATACCTTTCACGAGCGAGAAACGTCTTGTATCACTATATCCAGCCACCGGATACGCAGATTTCGGTAGAGTATATTTGCATCAAAGGGCGCGCATAGAGAGCGACTTTACGATTCCCATTTTTTTCTTTTCCGCATTGCAACTTTGAACTGGGGAACAATTCCTCACGACTGGAAACATTCGACTTGCATCTAGATAATACTTCCATGACTCTATCTCCTCATCGTCCTTTATCCTATATTTCACGATGTTCTGGCGATTCGGGGGGTACGCTAATATCTCCACGGTCGACACCCTTCTCGATAAGCCCGATGTCAGCCTCGAGGAGCTATTGGACGAGCCGGAGCTCATCTCGGAATTAAAACAACATAATACGAAACTCATAGAATATCTGCGGGAGGACCATATACTCAAGAAGTTGCTCGACTATGTGATCGCACCGCCTTTAATTAATGACGAAGATAATGATGACGATGACGACGAAGAAGAAGACGCGAGTAAGAAAACTCCCGTCGAACACGATACCAAAGAAGAAGATGAGAATGAAAAGCATGACATCCTCGAACCGGAGGATCTTGAAAGGGCCGAAAAGCAACGTTCCAAATTTGCATATGTGGCGTGCGAAATCTTGTCGTCAGAGACATGGTCCATTCTCGAATCGATAATGCTTAATGAAGCTTTCCTTCGAGAATTCTGGGAGTTTGTAAAACGACCAGCGCCCTTGGACACCGCTCAAGCCGGCTACTTTACAAAAGTTAATGAAGTCCTATTTGATAAGAAAACTGAAGAAATGTTGGAATTTTTCAAGTCGCTGAGAGGCATTGTCCCAGGCATTCTGCAACATGTGGATAACCCAATGGTTATGGATCTACTTTTGAAGATCATCAGCCTGGAAAAGGTGGAAGGTGGTCAGGGCATTGTCGACTGGCTGAAAGATGAGGATCTTATTCCTGTTCTCCTGTCATACATATCGTCCGAACACCCGTCTTCCATTCAAACCTCTGCGGGAGATTTCTTGAAGGCAATAATCACTATTTCTGCAAACGCGACTCAAAACGAACAGTCCTGCATTGGACCAAACAGTCTTACCAGGCAGCTGGTCTCTGCTCCATGCATTGAACAACTTATCCAATTCATGTTGCAGGGAGGGAACTCGCTCACTGTGGGTGTCGGTATTGTTATTGAAGTCATCCGCAAGAATAACTCCGATTATGACGAAAACATCGGCGGACCTGATGCGGCGCCAAGCATTTATGACCCTATCTACTTAGGTACTTTGCTTCGCCAATTCTCAAAGCATATCCCTGATTTCATGGCGTTGATTCTCAGCTCAACACACTCGGTCGTTGAGAATGGCCAGCTGAAAGTCGTGGATCGTGGTCAGCTGAACTCGGCCTGGGGCGTGAAAATTGAGCCTCTAGGTTTTGATCGCTTCAAAACCTGCGAACTCATGGCAGAGCTTCTCCACTGCAGCAATATGGGCTTATTGAATGAAGTTGGAAGCGAAGATTACATCCGACAACGGGACACTGAGCGAGAAAACCTCAGATCTCAGGGGGCTTTTGATCCCAATAGGAATGATGTTTCTGGTATGACTTACAACGAAAACGCTGCAGCCCCAGAACAAGGCTACAGAATTGAGTCTCACTCTGGAGTGATAGAAAACGCCAACGCTAGTGATGACGATGGCTTTGAAGATGTTGGTTCTTCCAGAGACCTTGATTCCGATATAAGGAAGGCAGAGCCAGTGGAACAGCCAGCAGCCGAGAAAACGGAAGCGCAATCTGAAACACCCGGACTTCATATTGAAGACAGTATAGTTGAGGAAACCTTGATCCAACCCATTGACAAACCAGAGGATGGAACTTCTGCTCCTACCGACTCGTCTGTCGATCCGGCATCGCCTAGTGCATCTGGTCTCACGGAAATAGTCAGCGAGATTACCTTAGGAAAGGATAGCCAGGCCTCTGCGGCAGACGAGGCGCCCAAAGAACAAGCCCAGCAACCACCAGCATTGTCCGAAGATACCCCTGCAGCTTCATCTACTTCTACGTCACAATCGGATCCTCAAGGTGCGGAACCAGAGTCTCAGGAGCCTTCAAGTACAAGTAACGCCCCAACCGAGGAGGAGCTTTTATCCGAGTCTCACATCACTCAAATTGATGATGAGTTTGCACCTCAAATTCAGTATGACTCTTCTGGCCAGCCCGTTGTTGGAGACTTCTTGAAAATTCAATTTGTGGAACACAAAGTTGTTCCTACTATCTTGGTAAGTCATGGCATACTCCCAATAGTCAGTCTATGGTGAAAGATCTAACAGATTTCTAGGATTTCTTCTTCCGATTCCCCTGGAACAATTTCTTGCACAACGTAGTGTATGATGTTGTGCAACAAGTCTTTAATGGATCCATGGACCGAGGGTTTAATCGTTCTCTGGCTATCGATCTTTTCAACGCCGGATGCATCACGGAAAAGATCGTTGAAGGCCAAAGGCGTAGTGACGAGGCTCAGGCCGCCCGGAACATGAGACTTGGTTATATGGGCCATCTTACCTTGATAGCGGAGGAGGTCGTCAAATTCACTGAGCGCCACCCAGCAGAGATACTGTCACAGAGTGTCATGGATAAGGTGCTGCATCCCGATTGGGTAGATTACGTTGAACGGACTCTATCAGAGACACGTGAACGTGACAACGCTATCCTTGGTGGTGTCCGACCCGATATAATGGGCCACCGTCAAGCTGTAATGAACGCTGTCCAAGGCTTCACTGGCTCAAATGCCCTCGCTAATGCTGGGCTGAATGGAGGAAACGGGACTGGCTTTGAGAATTTCGATTCAATGACCCATGGCAGTGCATCTAGTGGGGCTTTCGGCTTGGGAGGCAGCAATTCCCTGCTTAGCGGCTTCGGAAGCTCCAGTGATGACGAGGACGAGGAGATGGAGGATCAAGAAGACGATGATACCAAAGGCTTTACGGACAACCTCGCAGAAAGCGGATCAGAAAATGTGGGTACTACTCTCTTTGATATTGAGATGCAGCAGCTATGACAGCAGAGATCTTGTTTATTCCATTTGGAAGATTTGTCTCGCTTCATTTTTTCAATTTTTGTTTTTCATTCCCCCATCCTCCCTCTTCCCCATCGCCATCCCCTCCATCCCCTCCATCCTCTCCTTCGCGACGAAATAGCGTGATTCGGTGCATTTGGACATATGGGATTGCTACATTCGAGAGGTTGTTGGTAGAAGGGTTCGCGGGCTTTAGAGTTGTTTTCTTGTAAACTCTGCCCTATTTGATTCTTCGTCTCTTTCTCTCGCTTGCTGCTTCTTGTGTTCCTCTTGCATCGAATCAGGGCTATGTTCATACTACGGTGTAGATAGGCCGGCATCTTGTGTGTTTGGCTGCACCTATCATTTATCTCCTTGCCTTATGACATCCATTGCCCTTGCAGATTTTAGGCGAAAATCTGGACTGTATCGATTAGTGACTCATCTACAACTATTTCTTCTCGTTGGTCATGCTCAATATGACGCTGCGTTGTACATCGTCGTCTCATTGGCCCGGGTGGGCGCAAATGGAGCATCATGGTTGCTGACATGTCTTTCTTGCAGGTTCCCGCATCCTCTTCAACCAGCCAGCCTATACCGATTCTGGCTCCCCCACCTGCCCCTCTAAATATCGTCCCATCGCGGGCACGTCGCCAGTTGGCTGCCCGACTAGCCCTCCATAAACAACAAGCTGATGCTGCTGCCCAGAACTCAACGGAACATTCTAGTACGGACGACTCGAACCAGCATGATGGGCAGTGGCAGTCAAATCCGTTCATCATAGCTGACCTTGAAGATGACTCGAGCACTTCGCCCGAACTCGCTGCCGCTGAATTCTCGGCTATGGATGAAACTGACCAGCCTTCTTCACCGACCTTCCACACAGGATTTACGCCTCCCGGATCACCGTCGACTAATTCATCAGATGAAGCCGTTGGTGAGCCTAAGGAGACCGTAAGACGCAAAGTCCGTGTACCCCTGGAGGTAGATGATGATGATGACGAGATGGGCGAAATGGTCGGTCCAAGTTCCGGCGAAGTTTTGATGGATTCGGATGAAGAAGAGGAAGCTATCATCAACGAATCGCTTGGCTATTCGAACTTCTTCGGGGCCAATCGATACGGTGGCTTCCGTCGGTCATATGGCCGAAACGGACAATCTTCATTTGACGACGACGATGAAGAAGATGATGATAGTAGCGATGGTGAGGACGGGCTTGTCGAGATCCTGGTTCCAGGCCGCAAGTCATTTTCTTCTTCAAGTTAAATCCTTGTCAGCCATTGAGTAACCGCTTTGTATATCATCTTCCAGTTTGCATGTCTGGTTCGATTGAACTAAGCATCAAAGGAGCATTCCCTGTTTCTTGTTTGGTTGTTCTTTTTTCCGCCTCTTTTTCGGAAGGTAATAAATCCGTGGAGGTGAATCTGAGATAACATCTGCAATATGCGTGATATACCACTGTACACTAGTTGCATGAAATTTATTGAGTTCTGCGAGTTTTCAAAATTGTCTATTACAATCACAATCCCAGAGGTCGTGGCATCTGCCATCCCTCCCATCTATATCGTAGAGTTCCTAAGGATATCATAGGGAACTATTACAGTATTTCCGACTTCAAGCACGCGTTTAATACTCTTTTTTGGTGGTTATACCTAGGTACACTCAATGCTTTATGATTGGAAAAATTCTCTACTGATATCTGAGTGTATAGAATCTAGAAGATGAAGTTTTATACAATGCTCGAAATGCTTCAACAGCCCTAATTGGTTTGCGGATATTTCCGAGATGGCTATTAACAGATTGTTCACTTATTATATGGTATGTAGTAGGTAAATGGTCATATCCGAGGAATAAAGAGATGATTATCTCATGAATGGCATGGTATCAACATGCCGAGCTGCCAAGGGCGCATATTTCCAGATATCTGGAAATCTATCTACTCTATCTGAGATCCGCAAGCTTCGATTGGCAAATGTCAGAAGTGTCTTGACCACAGGCTTGTCACCAAACCCCGTGTAAAGAGTAATATGCTGAAAGAGGGCTGCCACATAGTCAATCTCGTCACTACACGGGGGATCACACTCGTAGACAACCAGCCCATCAAGAATGCAAAATAATTGCATATCTGCAGGTACCTGGAAGACAAGGCACTTGAACAGCTCGCACCAGGCTTTGATATCATTCATCTCGCAGGCCTCAGTCCAATCTTCCGTGAGGAAGCTGAGATCGGGCTGGGGGAAGCTCTCGTGGGATATGAGCTGGACGATCAAGCTGCGGACAAGCCCGCATGGACCGTTGATATTCGTGTCTCCCTCCACATCTTCACCATCATAAAGTCCCGAGAAGAAAAAGAGCGTGATCCGAGAGGGATTACGGCTGAGATTGAGGGTAAAGCTTGCGTCGAAAATCGACAAGGCCGAGAACCTTTCTGACGGCGTAGTGTCGAGATAGCCATCGACTAGGAGTATCGAGGACTGGGGTTCGTGATACCAGTTGACGAATTCATCCATCTGATAGAGCCAGCGCACTCGCCAGAGCGATAACACGGCGATTCTGTTCGCTTGTTGCAAAATGAACTCCAGATCCTTGACGGCAGCAGATGGTCCTACTTGGAGAAGACCTAGAAGCTCCGGCTGTGCACATGGTTGGTCCTGCGTGGAATCTGTATTTAGTTGCTCGTTTCTAGTCATCTTCTGCATCGAGGCAAACAATCATAGTAGCTGGATGTTTTTAGTATTATGTGGGTGTGTCTGTCAGACACCCAACTAACCAAATAAATAAGAAGGAATATCAATGCGTAATGAGTCAGCTGGTCAGTGGTGAGTAATCTTGTGAGTAAGCTGTAAGAACTAAGATCTTCGCTATAACTAGTCATCGTGTCCATTCATCCGACGACATAGACATACGTACAAGTTCTCGCAAAACAGACAGCACCGCACAGTCCCCATGGCTCGTTTACAGTCCAAAGTCTGCATTGTGACCGGCGCTTCCTCTGGCTTGGACCGATGCATCGCCCTCGCTTTGGCTGCTGAAGGGGCAGCTCTTGTTGTATGCGGCGACATTCGCCAAACAGCGTCCGTAGCTGCGAGTGACTCGAAGACATCAGAGGAAAACACCACACCAACGGATCAGCTGATCTGCAAGAGATTTGGCCATGGAAAAGCCCTGTTCGTACAAGCCGATGTCGCAGTTTCGGAGCAGATGCAGCATTTAGTGGAGAAGGCGGTGGAGGTGGGAGGACGCCTGGACGTGTGAGTTGATATATAAAAGAATGAAGCATGATAAGGTTATACCGACAATACAACTTCGATTTAGGTTCGTGAACAACGCAGCTGTAGGGCCGGACTTTGAAAACAAAGACAGCATAAAGTGCCTGAAGATCGATGGGATAGAACTATGTATGCGATACCCATGAGAAACACCTATAAGCTCTTGTGTTTACAGGATAGAAAAACGAACAGAACTCTCAATCTTCGCGGTCCCTATCTCGGCAGCAAATTTGCACTTCTACAGTTTCTCAAACAGGACATTGATGAAACCGGACGACGAGGGCGAATCATCAATATTTCCAGCGCGGCAGGTTTGAGGGACGGTAGTCTACGTAAGTCACAGGTCTCAGAGAATCGATATCAATGTATTGTGTAACAATCGGAATGTTTTTTTTAGCGGCGTACGGTGCTTCTAAAGCGGCAGTTATTTCACTGACAAAAACCATAGCCATCACCTATGCAGAAGATAAAATCCAGTGCAATGCAATCTGTCCTGGGTGTAAGTCTCACCCCGTCGTCCACCAACCGCCAACTATATTTCTCAAGAAAATTTAGCTAAGAAAAGTATAAAAACGATGAATGGTTCTCAAAACAGCAATGGCAGACGACCTATTCGGAAACCCGTTACTCACTCAATTCATGCAACGAACTACTCCGTTGGGAATTTCAACCCAAGGGAAAGAGGACGTAGCCAATACCGTAGTGTTCCTTGCCAGTGCAGAGGCGGCGTGGATTACAGGCGTGGCACTGCCTGTAGACGGTGGATATACTGTCCATATTTGAGTCAAGTATTTCGAGTGATACACAACATGTCGGATGTTTTAGATATACAGATATAGGTTTCCATAGAACTATATAGAATATTAGTGTAGTGTTCATAAATTCCAAAAGCAGAATAAGATCCACTTTGCTTCTGTCGAATAACCAGATCAGCTCTCAGCGATCGAGTGCCATGTTAAATAGGTACTACTAATAGCCAGTAGTCAAGACCGCTTCCAAGGCAGGGCCCCCTTGTTACGAATCTTCTCCCCTTTCCACATCAAACTACCTATACAAGGTGGGAATAAAACAATAGGCAAAACAGCAAAGACTATGTACGGCACTTTGGCGCCTGCGGGCTCTGCAATCCACTGTGGTAGATAGAACGGCACATGGTAACACTGGACAGCAAAGAAGAACTGAAAGACGATAGCCACTTCGGACGCTGTGCCCGGTAACAATCGGTCATATAAGTCAGAAGCACGGTGACGAGGACTTCTTGGCCGAAAGTAAGTAGGGCAATGCCTGTGAGAGCGGAAGCCCAGCTGTGGCCGTATTCGAGCTCGAAGCCATATAAAAGGACACCAGCCTAATGATTTATTAGAACCATATAACGCAAAGGGGAAGACAGAAAAAATTTACCACTGTAGTCAAAAGTCCCAACCAGGACAGATGCAAGAGCCGTTCTGGCTTCCACCCCTTATTTTGCTTGATAGATGATTTAACCATAAGATCACAGAGTGGCCCACCGCAAATCTCTCCCAGACCAGCTCCAATAATACCCGCAAAGTAGCATAAGCCGACTTGAGTGGTAGTAAAATGATATTGACTGTCAGCTCCGAAGTTGAGGGCGAAGCCGGCGGTGTTTCCTACTTCGGTCATGGCCGCAACAGAGAACCAGAAGGCTGGCAGCAGGACTGATGGATAGGCGAACATGGCGAAGGGGTGTTTAAATGTTTCCCACCAGCTTTCGGTGACGGTGGGAATGCGAAAGCGCATCACGGAAAGGGGGCCCTCTAGCGTTTTATAGGGGGTTGGCTGGTCTCGTTCGTAGATCGTCTCAGGGACTATATGTACTTTAGTCAGCATATAAAGACAACCAAAGCCAAAGGAATAGAAAAGAGTTAGAAGTAAGAGATAAAAAAAAATTGATACTTACCGAACAAAAACTGAGCGATGAATTCAACACCAAACAAAATAGCCGTCAGGTATACTGACCAGCGCCAGCCGAGACTGCTTCCGGCAATAGCACCGCCGACAACACCGCCTGAAAATAGTCAATATTTCTAGATCATGATGATATAATAGTAGCATTCTTGGGATATTTTCTTACCAACATAAGGCCCAATGACGAGTAGAATACTGTTGATACCCATGCGTTTCCCCTTTTCGTGCAGGAAGAACATATCTGAAATCGCAGCCGGGCCAATGGACAGACCAACAGAGCCAAAAAGCGTCTGCACCATCCGACAGCCCAGGGCTTGAGCAAAAGTCTGTGACTTGGCAACACCGATGGCAGCTATGAGAGCAATCACATTACCGAGCAACAAGACAGGACGACGACCGATGCGATGACTGAGCGGAATCCAGATGAAAGAGGTAAGAGCGTTGAGAATGGTAGGTGCTGATCTGAGGTAGGTTGCTGTCGATGTAGGGACATCAAACTGTTCTGCAAACAAAAGAGCAGAAGGGGCCTATGGTCATGGATGTTAGAAGAATGAAAGAAAAAAGGGGGGAGACGGTTCAAATGTACGATGACAACGACGCTGAATTTGATCACGAAGGACTCGAAAGCGAGTATAACGAGAGCGGTATGCTTCGTCAAGCTCGACCAGTTCTGATAAAGTCAGTTTACATCGTATTTCTGATTTGTTCATTGATCGGAGGATCTCGGCTTTTCTGGTCTCACGGTTTGTTCAAAGTTGGTCCAAGCAGTGCAGGCGCTCATCCCGGACCGGCATGCTATCGCAAGGGTGGACCGGCAACAGTAACAGATGCCAATCTGGTGCTGGGCTGACTGATCCCTGAGTGTTTCCCACGTATCTTCGGCCCAAACGAAAACGAGCCCCTGGACGAAGCAGCTGCTCGTGGAGCCCTTGTTGAACTGCCAAAGGAGACTGAACGTGATACAGGACGCTCTCTTTTTCCGGAAGAAGTTGCCTTAGGTTTCTGACGTGTTGCGAATGAAAGTATGTGCCGACCTATTCGCACACCGACCGAGTCTCGTGGATTTGAGACCAGTCGGCACGAATTGGTAGTATTTGGTGGTGCCGGAGGACAACATGCTTGCTATATTGACGCTGCTCTGGGTATCAGTCGTGTGCTGCTACATCTATATAGTTCCATATTATCAGCTTATGGTATGGCGCTCACAGGTATTGTCGCCGACGTGCAAATGCTGTTAGCATGTGTCTTCAGTGCGGACATGGTACCTCAAATCCAGGACATGGCCGAGCAGCTATGGACAAAAGCCATTGGTCAGTTGCGTGATCAAGGAATTGATGAGGCAACTGGTGATGAGATATCTGTTGAGTTCTTCTTGCACATGCACTATCATGGGTCTGATACCTTGATCATGATCCCACAACCCACTACGGGTGATCAATGGGCATTTGGTCAGCGTTTCATTGAGAGACATCGCCAGGAGTTTGGCTTTAGCTTGCCGCGTGATGTCTGCGTTGGTGATGTTCGCTTGCGTGCTGTTGTTCATAAACAAGGGACTGGTGAGAGAGGGCTGCCACCATCAAAGCAACTGGAGGCTCTCAGTTCCCTCCAAGAACCAGCATCAGAAGCCATATTCATGACGAAGAAAGTCTATTTTGAGTACCATGGCTGGCAACCAACGCCAACCTATCGGCTTGAATCACTTCTAGTAGGTAATCAGGCCGTTGGCCCGGCGCTGATAATCGACAACACGCAGACTATTTTAGTCACTCCAGGAGCCAAAGCAACGGTGCTCAAGAGCCATGTTGTAATTGACATTACACCCGAAAGTCCAGCCATTACTTCCGATCCCGTGGTTCGCACCGTTGACCCAGTGCAGCTTTCTGTATTCGGCCATCGTTTCATGGGTATTGCTGAACAAATGGGACGTACTCTACAAAAGACGAGTGTGAGCACAAACATCAATGAGCGTTTAGACTTCTCTTGTGCAATTTTCTCTGGTGATGGGCAATTAGTTGCCAATGGTGAGTCGACTTATACAAGTTATACGATATTGTTGCTAACTCATCACAGCTCCCCATGTTCCCGTGCGTCTGGGAAGTATGCAGTATGCAGTACTGTGGCAACATGACCACTGGAAGGATAAGTTAAAAGAGGGCGATGTGCTGGTCTCTAACCATCCAAGTAAGTCGACTCGCCATGACTTTTCCGTATCTGAATTTAGGAGTTGAAACTAATTGTAATAGTCTGCGGTGGAACCCATCTTCCCGATATTACTGTCATCACGCCTGTATTCCATGATGGAAAGATTGTGTTCTATGTTGCTTCTCGAGGTCATCATGCAGACATTGGAGGTATCTCCGCTGGGTCACTGCCTCCAAACTCGACAGAGCTATGGCAAGAAGGTGCTGCAATTGAATCCATACATCTTGTGCGCGATGGTGTCTTCGATGAGGAAGCTGTGCGAGAGCATCTTCTCATTCGTCCTGCACAATATCCGGGTTGCAGTGGAGCCCGTAACCTGTCTGATAACATGGCAGACTTGCGAGCACAGACTGGTGCCAACCAGAAGGGTATCCAATTGATCGGCCAGCTGCTGCAGGAGTACGGATTGGACACTGTTTTGGTAAGCTCTGGAATTCATATCTTGTAGAGATTTGTTTACTGACGACCCTCAGTTCTATATGAAAGGTATTCAAGAAAATGCCGAGATTGCTGTTCGACGATTGCTCAAGGAAACGCATAAAGATTTTGGAGGGCAGACCCTCAAAGCAATCGACTATATGGACGACGGAAGCCCAATTTGTCTATCCATTGACATTAATGGAGACGAAGGCACCGCTGTCTTTGATTTCACCGGCACCGGACCTGAAGTATACGGCAGCACCAATGCTCCGACATCAGTCACATACTCTGCCATCATCTACGTGCTGCGGTGTCTCGTCAAGGAGGATATCCCACTCAACCAGGGATGCCTGAACCCCATCAACGTTATCATGCCACCGCGCACCATCCTATCACCCAGCGCCGTTGCTGCAGTTGTTGGTGGTAATTGCGTTACCTCGCAACGTGTCACAGACGTCATTTTACGCTGTTTCGATGCATGTGCCGCTAGTCAAGGATGTCTAAACAATCTCACCTTCGGCACAAGCAGTCGTCTAAATCCAGATGGCTCTTACACCCCTGGATACGGATACTATGAAACCATTGCTGGCGGAGCTGGAGCCGGTCCAGGCTGGCATGGCACCAATGGCGTACACGTGCATATGACCAACACGCGTATCACTGACTGCGAGATCTTCGAGCGTCGTTACCCCTGCATGGTAAACTCATTTGGTTTGCGCAGCAACTCCGGAGGTGCAGGTCAATACAAAGGTGGTGAAGGATGTGTGCGAGAAATCGAGTTCCGCAAACCAGTTTCCGTCTCTATTCTGTCGGATCGCCGCTCACATGCTCCTTATGGTTTGCACGGTGGTCAAGACAGAGCTTTGGGTAGGAATTTGTTTGTCAAAGGGGATCGAACTATCAACCTGGGACCCAAAAACACTATTCGTGCGGATCCAGGGGATCGAGTGATTATCATGACTCCTGGAGGAGGAGGATGGGGGAAACCCTGAGGAGGCAAAGCAACAGGTAAATGGGGTTAAGAATGTTCAACATCAAAGAGCGATGGGAAGTGTGGCAGCCATTAACGCTGCTCAGCAGAGTAATTAAATTGAAGGCCTGAAAGGTCCAGTTACAAAGGTTGCCTGTAATGATAGATGAAGAATTTGACATATCTGATGCAAATAAAATAATACTAATATATTTTTTCTTATAGCATTTTTGTCAATGAGCGCTATATTTTGGCATTTCTTCACGAAATTCCAGCTTACCATCAAACGTAACAGGCCGAGGATCTGGACTGTGGTCCGCAGCAAGACATCAACTCAACACGCGTAATGAACAACATATTAGACATCGCACACCCACAGCTCATCGTAATCAACAGCGACCTCATCACAGGCGAAAATACCTACAAGCACAGCTCCAGCGTCTATATAGACTAAATTGTAGCGCCTCTCGTCAACCGCAGTCTGTTACGTTTCAAACTGCACTTCCCACACATCCTTTGCAAACTCCTTCAAGTCGTTGATGGTAAAAGTGATGTCCTGTTCATTGCCATCCGGCTGGCGAAGAAATAGATGCTCGAATGTAATGACCAGAGGATTTGGATTGCTGGTATTGACAGCTCCTCGGTTATTTTGAGATAGTACATTTCGGTACACGCAAATAATCATTCCGTTGGGAAGGGTGCCTGTTACTACAATTTTTCAAACAGAGATCTTATACTAGTCACAGGAGAGCCTTATCACTAACATCAAAATTTTTCTAATCGAAGAATCAGACAACCAAATATGTAGGATTGAGAGACTTAAGTAGTAGTTGTTTACTTATTTGACTAGCTTAGGGTTAGGGCTGAGACCTAGCATGCCCTAATCCGAGTGTTACCTGAGGCATTAAAACATGGAATTACATTCCTCTGAATAGAACACAGCCACACTATGAGATATTCTCAACTGTCTCAAATAGCATGGAAATACTTGGCCTTCATTCGCTTCTTCATTTGCATGGCCTCAGCGATTTCCCTAAGTCCTTTGGGGTTGACAATCTCATGAAGTGTACCATCTTCCTCGTCCCAGTAAAAGATTTTCTCATCTCATTGAATGACAACCGTAAAGTTTTCACTCTCTTCTGTTGAGGCCATGATTGGTCTGGTATTGTGTAAACCATAGGTCTCGATCATCCATGGTCCTTCGTCAATGGCCCAATTGGAAGCGTATAGACGATCTGGATGAATAGTCCATCCTTCAGGCGGATGAATAACGTTGACCTGGTTATTGTCGTCAACCTCTATCTTTGCCTTGCTGACCTTTTCCTGCTTCGTTACAGTTAATATGTAAACAATCGATTGTCAATAGGTTGAAGTTCACATACTGAAGCCATCGCGATTGGTTTCACGGGTAACAACTTAAGGGGAAGGTTGGTGCCAAAGCTAGACCCTCGTTGTAGTGTAATCTTTAGATTGGAGGTTCTTTCAGTGTTTATTTTATGGTTAGGAGATTATGGTGTTGTTGTAGCCAGGCAGTGTAGCGTGAGTCATTATATACGTTTATAGTCGGGTCACGTGCGTATATATTCCTTGATGGACATGTTCGCCTAAACCAGTGGATATAGGAGATAATGAACTCATGGTGGGACTTGATGTTTCGCAATTTTTTTTTAAAAAAAAAAACTTGAATAAAGATGATGATGGAGCATCCAAAAGCCCATTAACGGGGGTCCCTTTTTGGTGGCTTGGTGGCTTGGTGGCCAATATTCCGTAGTTACATTTGCTAACAAAAAGAAAATAACTATTCAATCTGGAGAACCCTGAGAACCAATTGATGTTTAGAAGGCCACCAGTACATCGGTACGCGGCACGGCTCATCATCGCGACGAACGACCCGCCGCATGATCGAATTATTAACCTCGGTCTTTCTGGATTGAGTAGGGTTAATTGATGCGTCAATCGCGCTGCTTTTGGCGTAGAGTCGATGAACCTTCACTTCTTTCACCTGCCCTTGGCGATTACATCTCGCCCAAGCTTGTAGCTCGAGGTTGTGGTGATAACTTTTGCTCTTTGTGTCACATCTTGACAGAAACGCGCACGGTCTGAATACCGAATCCCATTGACTTCTCATCTTTGCTCATGGTATCGTCCAGGCGTATGCAGATGTGCAATTTTTCCTCAACGACGCAGTCCACTAAGTCGAGGAATTTCAAAAACGAGGAAAACATGGCGATGTCCTCTTTAGGATAAGTCGATTGAACATAGCGCATGAGTTTGAGAATGGCCTGCATTCTTGTTGATTCCACAACTCGCAATGTGCTGATCTATTTCAGGGTCCGAAGCCAGCTCTCTCGAGTCCGGGGTATGTGGACGCCGTAGGTGCCCGACAGCGTCCAAAATTATACTCGTCGGATTGTCTTCGATCTCGACGCGTGTTTCGATAACAATCTCGTCGGGGTTTTATTCGGTTCCTAGAAGCTGAGCTGTTACAGCGTCCTAACGACAAGCTAGTGTCGTTATTGCACTCCTGCGCGTTCTTCTTTTGTAGATTGGCAAGAGCCCTGTCGTACTTCGTGGTGAACTCGAGTACTTTCTCTTGCTCTTCGGCCGTTAGGGAGAATGCCGCGTCTTGCACGGTCAGCTCAGGCAAAATTTAGGCATCCCGCAGGTCGGGTAATAGTAACTGCCATTATGAATCTCTGAATAGAAACGATGTCCGGGTCTGCCCATTCCATTTTCTTAGGATCGGCATTTGATAACGAGAAGCCTCGTATGTACGCGCTCCTTGACTTGAATGGGTGGCCACGGAGCATCAATACGGGATTCGCGATGTCGGACCATCTATTGCTTAGAATGGTCCCGGAGAGCAAGATCTTTGCCGATCTATGGACGGCATTTGCTGCTTTGAATAAAGCGCCATCTTTCTTCTTAATCAGCTGGCATTCGTCAAGGACCAATCTGTTAACAGGGCTTCCGTCCAACTCCCAGAGCTCAGACAGAAGCACGGCTGTGGATCTCATCGGTCTCGAACATTCGTTCTTTTGAAATCGCGCCACGTCCTTTTGAAATGTTTCTGTCCAGGAATGATACGAGACAATGTCCCATTTGCCCCATAGTTCTAGGGCACCGACATTCTTGTCCTCTAACACAAGCACTCTAGGCTCGCAGCCCTGTCCAACCAGTAGTTAGTATAAACCATATGGTTATAGACTTGAGTCGGGCTTTTACCAACCTTCTTATATGCATTTTGATTGAAATCCCAACAGGTCAGGCGATGCAAATGGCGAGCATCTTGATGCCTGTAACATAGGCAAAAGAAGCTTCAGCTATCCTGTGGATGAGATCATTGACCTTCAAGGTGATATGAAATGGAGAAAGAGAAAAAAGGCTGGTTTTATACAAGGGAGTCCTTCACCGGCGGTCCCCTTCCGTTTGCTGCGGTTCCTTTTTGGGCAACGCAAGACACAAAGAAAGCAGCAATTGAGATTGCTTTTGCCCAAGTAACTTGTTTATTTATTTTCGCTGCCTATAATTGATTGGGCCAATGATCCTTCATCCTACCATTGTTTGGTCGCTTGTTGACCGACGGGGTACAATCCTTTGTGCAGAGCCTTGAAAATTTCCGATGCATTTTCAACCATAGACAGGTACATTGTCTTAGTTGTAGAAAGAAAGAACAAATGTACATGCTTCTCGCTGCTAAAATGAGAATGTCTTCGTATGAATGTAGATTTGTGTAGGAAGCAGAAATGTATGTATAAAAAGACGGCGGGATTACTCACGGTGGAGCTCCTTCCCGTGCGTCTTCGATGAGAATTCAGCGCGGATCTCTCTCAACCTACATAAATGTAAAGATATTTGAATATCATACATGCCATCGTTTTATAAATCGATCGCGAGTAGATCTCGAGAATTCTTGTCTCTCAAGTCTAAAAAAGTCGATACAACACGTGCAATAATGCCGGAGCTGCGGGCCCACAGGTATATTTGCACTCCGTCTCTGTTCTTCCATGCATGCCACTCACAAAAATCCCAGAACCGCCGAAGACACTCTTCATGCTCATGTCACACTTGAAAACTGGGTTACCCAGCATGGAGGGCGACTACACAATGATGTCCAGTTCTCGCATGACGAGCAACTCGGGGTGCACCTTCAGGCCAAGCCAGAAGCAGTGTCTGGCAAGGTATCACCGGGGACATGTGTCATGAAAATCCCCATCGAATTGACAATGTCCTTTTTTGACGCGATAGATTATAAACCAGAAGGAAATACTTCTCCCTTTGCCTCGCATGGAGTCGTATTGCCAAAGCATCTTATTGAAAGAATTGGCCCTGAAGAAACAACTGCCTTTTTCCTGATGGGCCAGTATTTGAGAGGGGAAGAAGGGTTTTGGTATCCTTATATACAGTCTCTGCCGGGGCCGGGAGAGTTGACGACTCCTCTGTATTTCGAGGATGAAGATCTTGCGTGGTTGAATATGACAAGCCTTGCTGCTTCACGAGAGGGAAGGCTGCAAATTTGGAAAACAAAGTATGAAAAAGGATATTCAATATTGAAGGAATCCCAATTTGAAAAGGCAGACCTTTATTCTTGGTAAGGCATTGTGTATGGCTGCAGGAAAGATTATTTTTGCTAAGAAGCTGGCTTCGATTAGGGACTTGTACCTATGGGCTTCGACTATTATCTCATCACGGGCATTCACTGCCAAAGTCCTAGCAAGCGTGATTCCGAAATTGGAGACACTCGACGATAAAGTTTCTGTCCTTCTTCCTCTGATTGATGCGACAAATCACAAACCGCTTTCGAAAGTGGAATGGCAAGCTGGCACTGATAGCATAGGCCTGGCTGTCATGGCAGATGTCAACGCTGGTGATGAAGTGGGAAACAATTATGGGCCAAGAAACAACGAGCAGTGTGAGTATATCTTATACCTGTTTTCTACAAGCACAGTTGTTGATATTACTCCCAGTGATGATGAATTATGGCTTCTGTATACCTAACAACCCGTGCGAATACCGTGTCGTCAGTCTTCGCGCACCTCCAGGCAGCCCACTCGCTCAGATCAAGGCTCAATTCGAACGGCATTTCCCCAGAGCTTCTAAAAATAATTCAAAAAATGACCAGGAAGACAAATACTATGTCTTCTCCCTGCCCTACCCGCTCATCGACACTTCTCAGCCTCTGGAATTTTCTATCTTTTCTCCTGATTTGCTACATGCGCTATCAGTCATATCAGCAAATGACCGCGAATTAGAGACAGTTATGATTGACGAGGAAGGATTTCGGGTTCCTTGGGAAATAAACGGAAATTCCAGGAATTTAATTGCAGCCTTGAACCAAATTGTGATTGAGCTATTATCATATATCCAGAGACTCGAAGTCAGCGGACGTCAGCTCGGAGAGCCTCAGAACCTGAAACAGGCCTTTGCGAAGCAGTTTCGGGAAAGCCATATCAGGCTGTCGCAAACAGCTGTATTTATTGCCAACTGGACAACTACGCTCTCGCAAGATGCTTCAAAGGCCGATCGAGAGGAGCTTCTCAATAAACTGCTCTCTCGCATCCCACAACATATTTTCGATGTTGAAACGGCAGAACAGGTTAAACAGAGAATTCTCACTAGAAAGAGCCTCCTCTCAGACAACCAGTTTGGAGAACTTCTACGATTTGAAGATCTATTCCACCTCCTACCTACGGTTATACAAGGTCCTAGCCGTCAATGTATAGAAGAAGTTGTGACTCGTGCCAAACGTGCCATTGTCATCGACGACGGTACTGGTGTTGGTTCAGGGGATGCCGAAAACGGACCGCATGCGCTATTCGCTTACGCGGTATTCATCTGTCTTCTTGTTGCCATCAACCGACATGATCCATCCCAGCTCACCTCTCGTCTCATTTCATGGTGCAGTTTCCTTCTGAGTCAATACCCAGCCCCGCCAAATGATGTAGCTTGGGCGCTTCCGGACGAGAATGACGAAGCCATGTTATCAACTTATGATTCGTTTATCAACGAGCACCTGCCCGGTGAAACTGTGTCTGCCGTTACGGGCTTCGTAGGGGCACAAGTCCCCGCTCAGGGAGATAGAGATGTCAGCGAGTGGTGGCTTTCACCGAACTGGCTACGCTGGGCTTGGTTAGTTCTGGAACAAGAAATGGTCACGAATGTCATCGATGATCCGCTGGGGTATCTGATAAACGGGGCGGACGGGGGGATGAAGACGAGGAACTTTCTGTATGTACCGCAGGCATGAGATGTAGACAATTGCATCAAGACAAAAAAAAAACATGAATTTAAGTAAACGAGCAAGTAAAGGATGGAGAGGTTGAAGAAAGCAGCGAACGGTGAGCTGCTGACAAAAGCTCGGGAAGTCACGTGACAACGTCAACCAATCACAGCGAGGGTAAAATAAGAGACCGACGCGAGGATCCCGGAAGGAACGACAGCGACCTCAAGTCTTCCTCTCCGCTCAGCGACCATTCTCACCACCCCTCGCTCTCGCGCCATTGAGCGTCCAGCCTAAGATGATGTCTCGAGCTGCGGTCCCCTCGACCTCTACCCTCACCCATATCTCCTCGCGGGCCCTTCCGTCAACGTCTGCCGCTGCCCGCCGGACTTTCGCTACCGTTCAAGATGGAACTGCCCCGAAAAAGCAGCACGGCGGCCTGAAGGACCAGGACCGTATTTTCACCAATCTTTACGGTCACCATGGTACGGATCTCAAGTCGGCTATGAAATACGGCGATTGGCACAAGACGAAAGAAATTGTTCTCAAAGGCCATGACTGGGTAAGTTGTCGGGTTCATACTTGGCTTTTAAACGAGTCAATGGCTAATGTATCATGGTATAACAGCTTATCTCAGAAATCAAAGCCTCTGGCCTGCGCGGTCGTGGTGGTGCCGGTTTCCCTTCTGGTCTTAAATACGTGAGCGCCAACAACAAAACCCGCCCTGCCCTGTCTTATCTAGGTTATTAGTAATGAACTAACAATGTCTCTCTTCATTTTAGTCCTTCATGAACTTCAAAGATTGGGACAAGGATTCGCGACCACGATACCTGGTCGTCAATGCCGACGAGGGCGAGCCCGGAACCTGCAAAGACCGTGAAATTATGCGCAAGGACCCCCAGAAGCTTATCGAGGGATGCTTGGTTGTCGGTCGCGCCATGAACGCCACTGCTGCTTACATCTATATCCGTGGTGAATTTTACCACGAAGCTACCGTGCTTCAGCGCGCTATACAGGAGGCTTACCAGGCCGGTTTGATCGGTAAGAATGCCTGTGGAACTGGCTATGACTTCGATGTGTACGTTCACCGCGGTGCTGGTGCGTACGTTTGCGGTGAGGAAACATCGCTCATCGAGTCCCTCGAGGGCAAGGCTGGCAAGCCTCGCCTTAAGCCTCCTTTCCCTGCTGCTGTCGGTCTTTTCGGTTGCCCCAGTACTGTCACCAACGTGGAAACAGTCGCAGTTGTCCCCACCATCGTGCGCCGTGGTGCTAGCTGGTTTGCTGGCTTCGGTCGTGAACGTAACCAGGGCACCAAGCTTTTCTGTATCTCGGGTCACGTCAACAACCCTTGCACTGTTGAAGAAGAGATGTCCATTCCCCTGCGAGAACTGATTGACCGCCACTGCGGCGGTGTTCGTGGTGGATGGGACAACTTGTTGGCTGTCATCCCCGGTGGTTCATCTACTCCAATTCTCCCCAAGAACGTCTGTGATGACCAATTGATGGACTTTGACGCCCTCAAAGACTCTCAAAGTGGTCTCGGTACTGCCGCTGTTATTGTCATGGACAAGTCCACTGATGTGGTTCGCGCTATCTCTCGTCTCTCTCATTTCTACCGCCACGAATCTTGCGGACAGTGCACACCATGCCGTGAAGGTAGCAAATGGACACAGCAGATCATGCACCGCATGGAGTCCGGTCAGGCTCGCGAGCGCGAGATTGACATGCTCCAGGAATTGACCAAGCAGGTTGAAGGACACACCATCTGTGCTCTGGGTGAGGCCTTTGCTTGGCCTATCCAGGGTCTTATCCGCCACTTCCGTCCCGAGCTTGAGGCTCGTATCAAGCAGTATGAAGCGGAACACGGCAAGCAGCCTTTCGCTGGCGGTTGGGCTCCACAGACAAGAGATGAGGGCAAGCTGATTGCGCCAGGTCAATAGAGGTTTCCTTTTTCTTATATTGGTATTCAAAACAAAACCAACCAGATGTAGAATGGATGCAGATTTGTCTTTTTAACTGTACAGTCTTAGTTTCTTCATTAGCAATTTCATTCAAATTTCTTTTGTCATACTACCGCACTATTTCCAGTATATCATTCCAGGTTTTTACTATCATGGAATTGTTCTCTTCGTTATTATAACGCTGTAAGTTTATGTTCATATGAATTGGTATGTATAAATCGACATCAACCTTGGAACATGTCCCTGTCTGCTAAGTATTTCCCTGACAGTGGAATCAAATCTTCCAAACCTGGTATCGAGCCATTGCTTCTCGATCATTCTGAAAGCAGAGCAGTACTTCTCATACGTCTATACTACACAGTCTCGGCCTTCTCGGCCGTTTTCCTCCACCTCTTTTGCCTCCACTGCATGCCCCATTTATACTCAAACCAGAGAAACACCACCGCAGCACCCATGACCAGTCCCGTAAAGGTGAAACACCACCCAATACCCATAGCATCTACCATCGAATCAACCACCGCCGCGCCCACAGCACCGCACAAACACCTCACAAGATTCGACGCGGCCGACGCAGTACTGACCCGACCCGGGAAGATATCCGTAAGCAGCGTGGTGAGACTATTCATAGTGCAAATAAGAGCAAACCCAAGGATGAACGATATGACTAGTGGCACAGCAAGCGAGGTTTTATAGTCCAATGCCCATCCATAGCCTAGAAATGTAGCGGCGAGGAGACTCGCCCAGAAGAGTGAGCCCTGGATACGGGCCTTCTCAATGGGGAAATTGGTCAGGTCGTCGCCGTGTTTCCGGTCAATGCTCATCCCGTGCTTGACGGCGAGTCTTTTGTAGTTCCAGTCAAGAAGTTTGCCGTTGGTCACCGCACCCAGTGCGGATGCTATTCCGAGAGGTCTGTGGAGTGGTTTAGCAAATCTGAACAGTCTCCTATAAGATGAGGGTTGTAATGGAAAGTGATCGAAAAGGAAGAAGAAGGAGAAGCTACTCACAAGAAACACAACCCAACCTGTAGCTCATCGAATCCATATATATCGGGAAACAGGTTCGGCAAGGAAGTCATCATTATCGTAGCACCAAACATCATCAGACCAACGTAAAAAATCAGCATAAAAGCATCCGGTTCCAGCAAAATCACGAACGAAAGCAGCGGATTCGGGAATGCAAGTTTCCTGTTCTTCTGCTCTATTCTCAACTCCCTTTGCTCTTCCTTATACTCTTGTCTCTCTTCAGGACTCATTCGTGCAAGTTTTCTCCTCATCTGAATATACTGCAGAACAGATAACCGCCACGACTCGGCGGGTAATATACTCCCATCCCCGACGATTTTCCGATGACTCTCAGGCTGAAAAAGCGTGAACACCACAAGATACGACCCGCTGATGACCACCAAGAACCAAAACACAGAGCGCCAGCCCAGATACTGCGACAACAGACCCCCAATCACAGGACCCAAAGCAGGACCCATCATGACACCTGCCGCCATGGGCCCCATGTACTTCCCTCGTTCTGCGGTCGTCGTCACATCGGCAATAACCCCATAGCCAAAGGCGACTGTGCCGCTACTACCAGCGCTTTGGAGACACCGCAACACCAATAACGCTGCGTAGCTGTTTTGTTCCGCCAGACCGATGTTGGCGGCCGTGTAGATGAGGAAGGCTAGTATGTACCCTGGCCGGCGGCCACTGGCGTCCGAGAACGTGCCCATGAAACTTGGTGTCAGGCCTTGGAAGATCATGTACGTCGTCACGGAGATGTTGAGCAGGGTCTCGCTGAGATGGTAGTTCTGCGCGAGGATGGGGAGTACGGGGTAGTAGATTTGCCCCGACAATGGCGAAAAGAATGATGCGGCGGTGGCCATGCCCACGATAAGCCATTTCTCGGGCAAGGTGAACGCCGTATAGGGCTTCTCGCTCCTTGTTGTCGTTGATTTTGTGAGGTTCTGGGAGGTGTCGGTGGTATTCTCCTGCTGCGCCTGATCTTCAGTGATATCGTTCTCTTTTGCGTGTGCTTCATCAGGAGAAGTGATTTGCATGATCTCTTCATCGCTGCTGAGGTCTGTTTCGTGTGCGTGTTGCATCGCCGTCTCGTTTCCTGAGAATTCTTTTCCAGGTAATTCTGTCATTTTTGGGCGGTATTCCACGTATATGCACGCTGCACTGCATATACCTCGCTAGACAATAGAGCTGCACCGAAGAGATGAATCTCGACGAGAGAAAAAGAAATACACGATGATTCATATTTTCAGAAGTCACTATTTATAATGCCACAAGGATCGGTTTTAGGCAACAAGTGGGTGCGCGCGCTCCGGTGTTATGATAGATGGTTGTACTATGTATGTACGTACCGGCCCCGGTTCCGCTCACTTTTCTCACAGAATGGCTTTCGCCGTTCTCCCCGGTCCCGGAACTCTATCTAATCTAGGGCCGGTGCAGGGATTGCTATTGGTACATCCTCCCCGGTCCGGCCGCCATGTGGAGACGATGGATTAAGGTTGGCGGCTCGGCTTCTGCAGTCAGACCTTTGTTTACCTTTACATGACTTCATATGCAAGTGAAATATTAGAGATGATTTTATTAAACTGTTTCTAATTGTACAGAGTATTGTTCTTTTTAATAAATGAAACAACTGCGCGAGAGGACAAACACATCGGGGCGGTATCGAAAGCGACCATCTAGTGAGCAGTGGCCATGACCATATTGTAGTAACGGCGGCCAATTTCAGCAGTATGAGTAAGCTTCGCATCCCCAGTCAGGGGTAGTTTGAGGATCGCGGACAGCTCCACACCCTGTGAGCACTAGTTAGCCATACAAGTCTCTAGTTGTAATGTGTGAATGGATAAACTTACGTCTTCTTCCCGAGCGCTCCAGCCCGCCACAACCCGGCTCATCTCCCGGAAAGCAACGCGCTCTTCCAACCCTTCCAATCCAGATGTCTGTTTGATTTTTTCACCCATGATCCCCAACGATCCAATAAGCCGTTTCAAGACGCCTGCATCTCGGGGACCTTGCGCAGTGACCACACGCAAGTAGTCCTCGTAGACCGCACCACCACCAGTCCATCCCCGAACCTTTCGGTCAGGCATATCGCCAAAGCCGTTGAGCAGCTGGTGAAGGGTTTTCCAATCGCGTTCAATGACGGTTTGCGGTGCTACGGTACGACAGAATGTGGTGTGCGCTTCGTTCCAGTTCTTAGCCTGAATGAGATATACCACTTCGTTGGCGAAATTGCCGCTGTATCTAGCGAAGAGTCCCTTGGCAACCCAAATCCACGACTCTGGCAACTGCAACGCTTGAACAAGGTAGTTCCAAACGGCGTCTGATTTGCCGCTAGGGTTTATAGGCGTCGGCAAAGTAGCAGCGAATTGACCTAGAGTCTCTTTGATGGCATGTTCTCTATCACTTGCTCGTGACAAGTGAAGCAAGACAAACAGAGCTGGCTCCAATGCATTAGAAGCAGCCAACTCCGATGCGTAGCTCCAGGTCAATTGATCGGATCGAGCCTTATCAATGATGATCCGCTCATTTTGTCCAACAATAGTCGTAAGTACTTGGTGCAACTGGAATGACAAACGACTTGACAAGTGACTGTCAGACACTGCTTCAGGTGAGATAGCAGCAGGCAGGTTAATTTTGAGGTCGGGAGCCACATGCTTGGAGGCCGTTGCAGCGTAGATCTTCAAAACTACCCACAGAGGAGACTCCCAATCAGAAGCACCTTCGGCATGTGGCGAATACGGACGCGCTGGTTCGTCGCCTGCAGCAAGATCTTCTAGGAAGCGTGCAACAGCGACTTCGAGGGGTTCATCCTCTGTGATACTGTACCATAATCGAAGACCAAAGGCCTGAAGCCAGTCCAGCTCAAACCGTTCCGAAATGCTGAATGTAGAAGCACGATCTTCCGGCGCGCCTGAGGACCGACCAAGAGACCGAAGAGCGTTACCTGCAAGAAGTTCATACAAAGCACGGATAGGCTCGTTGAACTCGGAATAGAGGTTATGCTGACGCCAAGATTCGACCTGCTTCTGCATGTTGGTGCGAGTAAGATTGTCTCGACCAATCTGGGCAAGCATTGTCGCCAGATGGAGGTTTCCGCTATCAACCAGAATCTTGCACGCGTCATCAATGCGATGGAACGTGAGGTAAGCCAAAGCACGCTCTTCAGCAAGTAGAAGGTCCCCTAGGTCCTGACCATGTTTTTCTCGAACCATAATTTCCCATAAACGGCTGAGACGATCCTTCTTGATGCGATGCATAAAGTTTTTACGAAGCTGTGGTGGAACGCCGGCAGAGATGTCGTCTTCAATCTCATCATTGAAAAGAATGTTGATGAGTTGCCAAACATAACGCTCATCCTGCCCGGTGGAAGTAGATTCAGATGATGGCGAGGACTGAACGAAGGATCGGAAGTCAAATTTTTCAACGCGAGCAAATGGGGCGCCATCGACTAAACGAATGGAAGACTGGCGCCGCTGAGCTTCTAGCACATCGACTGACTATTCATTATTTTAGCAGAAATATAACCAAAAACTTGATGACTGAAACAAACCTCTGGAGCATCTCTGAAAGCGAGTACGTCGACTTCATCCAAGGAAACACCGGTTGACCATGGTTGACCTGGAGTCTTCTGGGCGCTACTAGAAAAATCATTTACCCTCAGTAGGGTATCCTTGGTTCCCCAGCGAGGTTTGAGTGTACGGTGGAAAGCGAGGTCGCCAGGAGACAACCCGTAAGAGCTGCTTGCGAAAGTCTTCGGCGTTTTCGAGTGCGACAACTGTTGGAGAAAAAGATTTTAGCTTGAGTCAAATTTTCATTCTGGTATAGATAACTAGCTACATATGAATCGGAGCATAAGGCCCCGATTCTTAATTACATTCTGTGCTGAGAAGAAAAGGTACGATTAGACGGGGGGTCACACCTCAAAAGCCTTCAACTGTCCTTTCTGCTTTCTCCCCAATGATCCCGCTTTGTCACTCTTGGGCGCAAAGAGAGAGTTCATCATATCAAGGCTTGACAAAAAAGGTTTCGATGTATCGGTCGAGGCAGTTTGGCGTATTTTGCGTTTATCCTCGTCTTGTGAGTTTCTGTCAACAAATGCCTCCGCCTGCTTCTCCCGCAACAAATCACGATTCTGCTTTCGAGGGCTGATTGTTCGTTGTAGCTGGTCGGCCCAACCACCGCTAAGGTCGAGGTTTAGCTTTGATGGCGTTCCCCATTGTGAAGTGCGATGTGTGATATCAATGAGATCACCAGACTCGACATTTTCACGAGGTATGGGAAAGGAGCCCGCCATCTCCATATCTCCGTCTTCAATAGATACATCCGAATTAATGCTCTCCGTAACAGTCTCATCAATGTCTCGTCCAGAAACCGAGTCGTTCTCTATCGTAGACACTTCACCATCATCTTCCATTAGGCTCATCTCATCATCATCATTTTCCACTGGTTGATCACCGAAAGATCCGGGGACCATTTTGCGTTTTTTGAAATCGAAAGTATCGTCAACCCCCGCCGCAGAGTCGGCTACAGATTCATCGAATGAAATCGTCGAATCGAGTTCTGAATTAACAGTGTTTTCCGGGGTTCGACGAGACATAGGGACCTTCGGAGTTGGAGTGTCAGGACCAGCACTCAATGTGCTTTGGTTGTAGCTCTCACCTTCGTCGTCCTCATAGTCAAGACCATATGTGGTAAAATGAGCAACACGGAAGACCCAGATACCGGTCTCTTTCTCGTAAGTGACAAACTCGGTGTTTGAGACCTTGACGAGTCGGTCAACGTGTCTGTCGTAAAGTGGCCCACTTCTAATAGCTGCAGAAGACTTTCTATCTCTTCCACGTGGCCAAGAGTTCTCGATGGATAGAATCGATGGCACATTCAATCCTTTGCCGCGGGGAGGCTTTGTCGCTTCATCTGGATAGACCGTAATAGACCGGACCGTGATCTGTACGATACCCCCTAGGACGTTATCAAGATCAACGGTATTAAGATCAACTGGACGGTCAAATGTGACGTGTCCACATTTCTGTCGGCCAACAGTGAAGCCTTCAACCTGTTTCAGCTGTTCCCGACTCAATTTGCTCAGCTCAGCACGTGATGGTTTCATCCAATATTCGCCAGGCTGAGGGTCTGTTGTAGGACCGGACGGAAGGTAGGTGGCGTCCGTTGTGAGATGTGTGTTTTCTGGAACGACGGCGAGCTCGCTTCCACGAACTTGTTCCATATCCGGTTTCTTACCAGCTTTCAGTGAAGCAGATCCGTTGACACCAGTAGGCGTTTCACCTTTACGAATAGAGCGCAGGAATCCTAGTTCCTCGGCGGTAGGCTCTGCGCTTTCAATCTCAGCACGGACAAGGGCCCCGTTAGTAGGAGCCTCGAAACTGACACGTTTCTTGAGCTTATCGGTAGACTGTGCTGTGTCATCGCCATTGGTGATTGCGGCAGGAGAAACAGCTGGACGCTGAAAGAGATCGTTTCTCAAGCTTCGATCGATAGTCAGACGTTTCAGACTTCCACTGGAGTAGCGAGAAGCAGATCCCGTGAGGGCTCCCGGAGCCAGGACACTATCGGTCTCTGGGTCGAAAGACTTGCGCAAGTTGCTGGTAGAGAAGCTTTTTCCGAAGCTACGACCAAAGCTTCCAGTAACGTTACCTCCACGAAGACTGCTGCCACCACCAAGCAAACTTCCGCTAAGACTGGAGACGCTCGAGGCGCTTGCCGGACTCCCATATGTAGAGTAAGAGAAGCCATATCCTTGGCGTCGAGGCGGGGTAATGAGACGGTTGGAAGCATTTGGCGTGATCTTGTAGATCGGAAGAGGAGTGCGCTGTTTCTGTCTTATGCTAGCTGCTAGAGGGGTTGCAAGAGGACCTGGGCTGGGTGCATTGGGAGTTGGCAGCCCCGAGAAAATGGACTGGTTGCCGTACGGGTTGCCGTCAAGAAGCGAAGCCTGGAAACTTCCGGGGGCTGGCTGTTGAGGTTGCTGTTGGACCGGCTGCTGCTGGGTCTGTTGAGATGAAGAAAATAGACTTCCAGTACCAAAGCCGGTTGACGGTTGCTGTTGTTGTGTTTGAGATCCAAATAGGGATCCCGTATTTTGGCCTGTCGCACTTGCTCCAAACAATGAAGACCCCCCTGTGTTTCCAAATAAACCACCAGGCTTTTGCTGCTGCTGTTGACCTGCATTGTTGCCAAAAAGGCTGGTTGTTCCTGTGGCCTGGGCGGGTTGGTTGCCACCAAAACCACCAAACGCAGAGCCGCCAGTGTTTGTTGTGGCAGCATTTGCATTTCCAAATAAGCCGCCTGGCTTTTGCTCCTGTTGTTGAGCGGCTCCAAATGGTGTAGTGCCAGTTTGCTGATTTTGATTTCCGAAAAGAGACGTGGTACCCTGTTGTTGCTGATTGTTGCCGAAGAGAGATGGTGTTCCTGTATTCGCACCGCCAAACAAGCCTGTTCCACCTTGCTGCTGCTGAGTCCCGGTATTCAGTCCACCGCCACCAAAGAGTCCGCCTGGTTTAGCCTGATTTTGGTTTTGATTCTGGCCAAACCCACCAAATGCCGAGGTGGTTGTACCAGCCGCAGGCTGAGTCCCAAAACCCGTTGTGGCCGTGGTACTACCGAAGGGGTTGCTGGCGGTTGTGGTGTTGGTGGTTTGTTGTTGTCCGAATCCACTACCTGTGCCACCAAAGCCTGTACCAGTTGTAGCCGTGTTGCTACCGAACAGACCCCCGGGTTTTTGTTGTTGCTGATTGTTTCCAAACAGGCCGCCCCCGCCAGTATTAAATGCGCTTCCAGTAGTATTAGCATTCGCACCAAAGCCACCTGCGGTTGCTGTGTTGCTCCCGAAGAGACTTGGTTGTGAAGTAGCAGCATTTGTAGTGCTTCCGAACAGAGAAGTCGCCGGTTTAGCTGCTCCAAATAAAGAATTTGTCCCCGCGGCATTGGTACCAAAACCTCCAGCGGTCTGAGTTTGGGCGCCAAATCCAGGAGCACTAGTGGCAGCACCGAATCCGCCACCAGTGCCTCCAAAGCCAGTAGCTGGTTGTTGGTTGAATCCCGAACCAAATGCCGGGGCACCAAAGGCACCCGCTTGCCCACTTGCATTTGCATAACGGCGGCCAGCTTGATAATCTGCTAATCGAAGTTCTTCGAAGGAGTAGCGCTGGTAAGGTTGCATATAAGATATGCTTTGGTAAACATTGTTGGTAGTGGAGTTGTTTGGGTCCTTTTCGGTCACTGGGTTGAAAGGGATACTGGCTGTTCCATCTGACGCAGGCACTTGGCCAGCAAAGGCGGTGCCACTTCCACCTCCAAAGGCATTACTAGGTGTGGTACCGAAGCCACCGCCTGTGCCAAAGGCTCCTCCTGTGCCAGTGGTGTTCGGAGTAGAGCCAAAGGTAGATGGTTTGTTTCCTCCGAAGAGACTATTGCCAGTGTTGGCATTGCTTCCAAACGCACTGGTTGTACCTGTGTTTGCGGCTGTGCCTGTAGAGCCAAAGCCGCCGCCTCCTCCAAATCCGCTTGAGGTGGCTGTGTTGTTGCCAAACAGTCCTCCTCCACTAGTCGCTGCGGTGCCAAAGCCGCTAGGTTTGTTCCCCCCGAATAGTGAGTTTGACTGATTGTTGGTGCTACCGAAGCCTATAGTAATAATCGTTAGCATGTTTGTCTTGGTAAAAAAAAAAAAAAACATAATACAGATAAGCATCCTGAACGCGTGAAATTGATGTGGGAAGTTCATGGCAGCTCAATCATCGACGGTCCTCAGAAGTCCACAGTCTGAATTGTCACAGCAAAAAGAGATGAGACTCTTCCAGGTTGTATCGACGGATGAAAGTCGCCCACCAGAAAAGCTTCCGTGACGCTTTTGAGAATCTCTTCGCATTTTCTGGTTCATGAACGCAGGCGAGTCTGATGCGTACCTCCGCCGGAGCCGAAGCCTCCCGATGTGTTGTTTCCGAAAACACTTCCCCCAGTACCGGTATTGGTAGAACCGAAGGGGGTTGTGTTGCTTCCGAAGCCTATATATGATAGGTACCGTTGTCAGAGAAGTAGACTAGACGGACAGGTCGATTTCGCAGGAAATCGATCGGACACTGCGGGCGCCAGGCCGTGACACTTGTTTCTGACGACGTGCATCTTCTTGATGCAAGTGAATGTCGCAAGCACGAGCGTCAAATGTATGGGAGGCGAATACTCGAGCGTCGGGCGACGAGGTCGAAAAACCACAAATAAAGATCCAAGGATGAAGGCAAACGGGGTTGCAAGAAAAGCTGTTGGGAACCTACCTCCAGTGGTACCGGTTCCTCCAAATCCAGAGCTACCAAAGCCAGAGCTTTGCTGTTGATTGTTATTTTGCCCGAAGGCACTCGAGCCGAATCCACTGCCAAAAGACATGATGATGTAGTTTCGAGTTTAATCTCAATGCATTCGGCTTGTTGTGGCGATGCGTGGCTCGAAGCGGCGAGACAATCGAATGACGAGAAAACTGTGTCGGGGCAAATGAAATAGTTGAAAATTTCACTCGAGTGACACAGAATTAGACAAAGGAAGAGACAAAGATACTCGGAAGTGAGAATAGAAATAGAGAAAAGAAAAGGCGACTGGCTTGGTCGCCAAGGTCGAGTCGCGACGCGCTTTTTTTTTCTCTCGAGCTAAGGAAGCGTCGGGCGAAATGGCGCGCAAAAGAAAAGAAAATGCAATTAAAAGAGATCCCTCGAGAGATGAAGGACAGTCACAAGCTGGAGAGCTGTGAGCAAGAAAGGAGTAAGGTTGGAGGAGAGGGAGAAGAAGGGACAAGACGCGAAAGAAAGAGGAAGAGGAAGGAAGCAAGCGAGGTGGTCGTTTAAAGAAGGTTGGCCGCAGTCTGTTTAGGCTTGGGCGCAAAGGTGGTAAGGTGTGCTCCGACCAGCCAGTCACAGCGCAGCGTGCCGCATCATGTGACCGGCTGACTCATCTGTTTGCTCTTCCTGCTGACCAATCAGAAGCCCGAGATTCGGTCGACAGCATGCAGTGGCGGTTATAGTGAGTCAAGTGAGGCCTATGACTGTGTTACCTTTAGGCTGCTATCCATTGCAATTGTTCAAGGCACTTGCCGCATTTTTATTGCTAGTTTCTCGGCTATTACCTTACATTGTTGCCATCTTATTGTTGTCAGATTGTATTGAACGCGCTCCTACTTCTAGAACTCTGTGTATTGGCCAAAAAACTCAATTACATATTATACACAGAAGCTTTCTTTCAATAGACATATACAAGCTGTATCAATAAGTCATTGTTCAGAACTGCAGGTATACATTAACTAGTCGTTTAAACTAAGAAGAAGTTAGTGAGGCAATGCTTCTCATTCCAAAGAATATATAACAGGCATAAAACACGTATCCAAAAGTAGCTGATACAAAAAAAGGGGGAATGGTCTTCTTTCCACTTCTGAGTCCATGAATCAATCCATGAGTGAGAACAAGACAATATACACTTTAGTCTCAGATAATGTCCAAGTCTTGATATAAAAAAGTCTCCCTGGTAATTGTTGGAGATTCTCTGCCGTTTCTCGTGTCATATTTTCACCGTCAAAAAACCAGGTCATTATTATTTACGCAGGGCGTGAACTGCATCTGTAATTTTCCCAACGACACTAGGATCCGAGAGCTATAGTTGAGGAAAAAATAAATCGTCAGCACTTATTTACTCTGTCAGAGTCAGGCATTGGAAGCATACCGTGGATGTATCGCCCAAACTGTCCTCCTCGCCACTGAGGATCTTGCGCAGAATACGGCGCATGATTTTGCCACTGCGAGTTTTGGGGAGGTCTTCAACAGGAATAATAGCCTTGGGAGCAGCAAAAGGTCCAATTGACTTTCGCACCTGCATGGTGAGATCTTTGCGAACTTGATCAGTGGATTCATTGCCACTCTTCAATGCAACAAAAGCATTCACTGCTTGTCCTGTAAGCTCATCTGCAATACCAACAACTGCAGCTTCGGCAACCATGGCTATAAGACAGGAAGTTAGTATTTTGCATTGTGGAGCCGAGGAAGTATTGCTGTAAGGGAAAACATACGGTGTTCAAGTAGGGCAGCTTCAATCTCAGCTGTGGAAAGTCGGTGGCCAGAGACATTAACAACATCATCAACACGCCCACGAATCCAGTAGTAGCCTTCATGATCACGACCAGCTCCATCACCAGTGAACTAATATGAACATATTAGCATACAAAGAAAAGGACTTTTAGACGATTAAGGAAGAGACTCTTACATAGTAACCTTTATAGACATTAAGATAAGTATCCATATACCGTTTATGAGCGCCCCAGACAGTGCGGGCCATACTGGGCCATGCCTGCTTGATGGCCAAAACACCCTCGACATCATTGCCGGTGATTTCTTCTCCCGACACGGGATCAATGATAGCTGGTTCGATGCCAAAAAATGGAAGAGATGCACTGCCAGGCTTCGTGGGTGTAACGCCACCTAATGGCGTGATTATATTTGATCCAGTTTCGGTTTGCCAGTAGGTCTGTTTTGATTGCGTAAGTAAGCCACAGATAAAATGCCTATAATGGGGTTATGCTTACGTCGACAATGTGAGCTTCCTCCTTACCAACGCTTTCGAAGTACCACTTCCAGACTTCAGCCGCAATTGGCTCGCCGACTGATCCGAGAACTCGGAGGTGCTCCATTTTGTGGTGAATGTGCTCATCGCCAGCGCGCTTGAGCAAACGCAGTGCGGTAGGAGCAACATAAAATTGAGTGACCTTGTGCTTCTCAATCACATCCCAATAGCGAGAGAAATTGGGATACGCGGGGGTACTTTCAAACACAACGGTTGCTACACCAAGAAGCAAAGGCGCATAGACGACATAGGTATGGCCTGTAATCCAGCCCACATCACCACCGCAGAAGTAACGGTCGTCATCGTGGATATCAAAGACATATTTACCGGTAGCTGCAGCTCCGAGCAAGTAGCCAGCAGTTGTGTGCATGACGCCCTTTGGTTTGCCGGTAGAACCAGAGGTATAAAGGAGGAAGAGAGGATCCTCGGAATCCACAGAAACAGGGGGAAGGTAGTTTGGATATTTCTCGACTTCCTCGTGCCACCACAAGTCACGGCCCTTTGTCCATGGGACATCAGCACCAGTGCGTTTGAAAACGAGTACATTGGTAACTTCTGGGCACTGCTTCAAGGCCTCGTCCACAATCTTCTTGGTGCCGATAATCTTTCCGCCTCGTTTACCCTCGTCAGCCGTAATGACAAACTTGGATTTGGCGTCCAAAACACGGTCACGTAGCGAATCGGAAGAAAACCCGGCGAAGACGACCGAGTGCACGGCACCGATACGCGAGCAAGCCAGGAACGCAACGAGAGCCTCGGGAATCATGGGAAGGTAAATAGCGACGGTGTCGCCCTTGCGCACTCCTTGCGACTGGAGGACCCATGCAACTCGGGATACCTCGCGAAGCAGTTCGCCGTATGTGATGGTGCGGCCCTCGCTGGGCTCATCGGCCTCGTAGATGATGGCCACCTTGTTGGGGTTCTTGATGGCATGGCGATCAACACAATTGAACGACGCGTTCAATTTCCCTCCCAGAAACCAGGAATTATCTCCATTTTCCAACGAACCGCTGTGTGTAGTGTGGAAGTCGTGATCAAAGGTGAGCAGGTCACGTGCCATGCGAGCCCAGAAAATGTCGGGCTGTCGGATCGATTCCTCGTAGAGCTTCCTGTATTCTTCCAAGCCATCGAGATGTGGTCTGGTAGGGTGTTTGGCGATGAACGCCTCGGGCACATGGAAAGTGTCCACTTGGTGAGCCTCCGCGACCTGTTGCGACTCGTCAGCGGCGGTGGAATAATAGAGATGCTTCAATTGCGACCACCATGACAACGACGCCATGGTGCAGAACTAGGAGCTTACCACTGGTGCGGTGGGAGGTAAAACAGCTCTGTCAGACATGATGAGGAGCAACTGGGTTGTTTTTATGCGTCAGTCGAGCTAGACGTGGTCACTCCCAGCAGTCAGCGCAAGTCACAAAATAAAAAAAAAAGAGTTATTATACGCGGCCCGCCGGAAGTAACATTATCCACAGCGACATTTAGGGCAGTCAGAGGGAGCAAACCCACCTCGGAGAATAGTGTGCCTGGGAATTCGGGCTAGAAACTCCGGCGCAATGGCGGGCCGTTGACAGCAAGATTAAATACGTTGGGGTGGTACTATTTGGTCGCAGCACGTAGGCGTCGTCGTCGCTGCGGTAGTCGCAGAGGGAGCGAAGAGAAAGGAGAGAAGAGAAGAGAAAGACGGGAAATGGGATCAAGAGGTGTGCGAAGAAGAAAAGCGGGCACAGCTGCCTCTTATATAGTTACAGGCGAAGTCTTGACTCAACATTCCACTGGGGGACGTGGTACGGGCCTTCCGGTGAAGATGACTGGGGCTGCTTCCCGCAACTCAGTCTTGGTACTCTCTCCATCGACCAGCGACTCGATGCACACTGCGCCTTGGCCCTTTTGATGGTGAATGTACTGGTAGTACTATAGTATAAATGCGGGGGAAAGGTCATGTCCTTGTCCATCTCAGCATCCGTTGCGCCGGGCATGTTGCCATTGGCTCGGAGTGCATATCGACCTGCCGTATTGATAATCTGGTAATTACCGAACCGTTATTTACGTTCCCTCCCTATTTTCTGCCCTGTCGATTGGCCCAATGCCCTTACATCTGGCTTAATCCTTGAGGTCATCTTTTATCATACCGCTATTACAGAGTAGTCTACCAGGCATAATCGTCGAGGATCAGCAGGCGAGGCGACGATCGCGGGGTAAATCCCAATACAGCGGTGGCCAAGTTACTGAGGCATCATTACATAGCCGGATCGCGTGGGGTAAGCAGCGTATCACCCCGAAAATGAAGGTACGGCAGATGTTACAGCGTTTTATCACAGAAGAGACTGTGATACAACCTGCAGGAGCACTGTCGCTCTGCAGTGCGATGCATCCGAAGCAGAGGAGGCATGCACGCCGGTTTCAGCCCGAAAAGAGGAAGTCTTGGGGGCAAATCTGATAATTCGATGTCGAAAATTACCGTACCAAATTATCCCTGCCGTTTTCAGCCAAAACACACGTGATGTTTGCGGGGTAAGCGTTAGCCTGGGGACTATGTATTGCTATGACTATTGTATTAAAAAGTGATGCCTTTTTCACTGAATTTTTAGGATTGTAAACAGCGATGGGCTCAACGGTCTGTTCGGAGTAGTTGACAAACTAAACTACGTAGTTGTAAACCAGCCTGTTATCCAAAATGCTGCTGCATAATCGCATACATCGACGTCGATGGGGCTGGCCATGGCTTGTCCCGATGAGGCATAGGTCGGGCAATTAAGGGAACCTCGCCCTTATGTAAAATACAGTATATGTAAAATAAAACCACAACCCGAATTATTGAAGTGATTTCTAATTTGATTTGACGAAATCGCCATCAATCTAATTGCGAAAAATTGGTTCAGTATACTTAAAAGTACTACTAATCTAGAAGCACGTTTTTCTTAATTTTTATAATATTAATTATTCAAAAAGTAAGAAGAGTGCTTAAGAATGTCTACGCAGATAAAATAAATTACAATGTATAATAGGGTAATGGAAACTAACTGTCTATAGTTAGTGTGGTAATTTACAAGGATCGGGTAAACGAAACCAGATAAGGATTAGCAGCTATTACCCAGCATAGTATAGTAACATGCCTAAAAGGGTTTAAAGGGTGTGCACTGTGCAGAAATAAAACGGGGGGCTGCATGCCGTATACCCACAATTAACCGTGGTAAAACAACTTCCTTTGGTCCGAAGAGCCTCAGAAACGAGGACAGCGTCAGGAAAAAGAGTCTTGGCTCATATTTATTATTATTGTATCATCGTCTAGCTCGCCGATCTAGAAAGACTCCTATATATACACGTTCATACACACGAACAAGGTTGTAAAGTGCAAGCACAGTCTTGGAGGTTGAATCTGAGTGTAGTTCTGGCAAGGGTCCCACCGCTGCATGCATCAGCACCACGAGGCAGCTAGCATCCTAGCCCTAGAGTCTTAGTGCTATTCCTATAGCTTCTAGCCCCTCTGCGATACATAATCTGCTATGCCATCTGATTAGACATCATAAACATATTTTTGTCATTACTCCGTACTGCCTGGTTTATGCATAGTGACTAGCCTACTGACTCGCTGCTATCTGCCAACCATTGTTCCACCACGATCCAACCCCGAGAGCAAAGACTGCGATGCTGCCGTCCCGCATGATACTTTTAAAAAATTGCAGACCAACCGAGAGAGTTCCTTGCTGAGCCTGTCCCCAAAACATCCTAGCTGCACTCAACAGCAGCTCCGCGGTTAAGAAAACCACAAAAGGACTTTGCGCCGTAGCAGGCGGCGGCGGGTTATCCCCATATGTCGCAACGGCCGAGTTGACCAGAATGACCAGGTAAGCCCCTAGGAGCAAAGCAAAGACCGAGTGCAGTAGCTTCAATACCCAGTCCCGGGTTTTCTCTGCGGGCGTCTGTGGTGCAGATGCTCCCCCGAAAATCATCTTGGAAAGTAATGGCGGAACGCCAAGGGCGGACATCAAATTGTTTATTCCTAAATCACCCTGAGCAGGAGGTGGCATTCCCGCACCAGGAGCTGTATTCTCTGCGCCGGGCATACCGCCTAGCATGGAGCTCAGCATTTTCATCATCGGGTCTTGATCGATCTCCTGCTGCGATTGCTGCTCGGACGGGTTGGCCCGTAGGAGGGCTCTCAAGTATTCTTGCTGTGCACGCATAGTTTCGGAGGCGTTATCAGATGGTGGCGGAGTCGGTAGGGGTGTAGTTTGTGATTGTTGTCCGGGAGGATTTGGGGTGGGCTGGTTCTGAAGCCGTGGTTGTGGTTGCGGTTGCGGTGAGGGAGAAGGCGAGGCATCTTCATGCACTGTAACGGGGTTGAACGGGTTAGTCAAACATATATAGCGAGTCATCGTTAGAACAGATGAGCCGTATTTCTCATACCAATGGCTGGTGTTCGTCCGCTTAGACTCGTAATCTTATCCAGTCGGGCACTTCCTCCAGCCTTGATCTTGGCCTCACGGCGTTCGCGGCGTAAGCGCGCGGCCTGTTGGGCAGGCGATTCCTCAGCCGAAGACATCTGTGGGCAATTTCTGTATCTTATATGGAATCAATATTATTGAATAGTGGGAGGAATAACCGTGTTGCTTGATGTGAGCAAGGGATTTGTTGTGTCGTCGGAATGAGATCGTGGGATTTGCCCCGTCGAATGCCGCCAGCCAATCACAGCTCGACATGTCTTCGACTCCATCAAGTTTCACACCTTACTTTTGACCCTGCTACGACATACACCATTATGATCAAGACCAAGAATTGCTATTACTACTATTAAGATGCATTGATTATGAGAAAATAATGCAACAAAACCAAGTAGCGATGGACATATTCGCATCACACTCTACAGATCGGACCGGCCACGTCACAGCTGAGCAGAAGGCTGCACGAAACTCTTGTCGCGTCACCATGTCCCAGGGAGAGCAGTGTTTGTTCTTGGGTGGTCTCACTTGATCGGCAGATTATCTTGGTCGGTCATGGCGAGACCGCCATTTGATCGCCCAATCGAAGCTTGTGGGGAATCTGTGATGTATACTCGGGGTCGTCCAGCGAGCGATGTGCCTGTAGCGGGAAGCAGAGATTGCATCTACCATAGCATTGACCGGCCCATCCTGAGGTCCAAATGCAGTAGATAATCACAGCCATGGCCTGATCGATACAGAGGCTGGCACAGACATGGAAAGTATTTTATTGAACGCATTGAACATTGAGCAAGCATCATCGGGTGGGGACCGCCGATGACGTAGCCGTAGCAGCAGGAAGGAGCAGTCGATGATATCAGCTCTTGGCTGTCTCCGTCATGTTTCTATTTTTCTATTTATCTGGAGTCTGCCATTGAGCGTCATGCGCTGTTTCATTAGCAATTTTCTTTCTGCCTACTGCTGTTGACCACCGATCAACAATGGTGTCTCAGGGAGATACCACTGCCCAGCATGGCCCGGCCGGCCATTGGAGCGCTGCCAATCCCATTCCTACGATTCACAAGTTCGTCGAGAATCTCGACAAGGAGAAGAAAGAGCGTGACCAACGCATCGACGAGGAAATCAAGCGTAAAGAGGAAGCTGCGCGGAAAGAGGGCAAGCCTGTGGACCAGAGCGCACTCGACGTGCCTCGAAAGAGCACCCGCCAGGTCACAGACCCGGTAACTGGCAAGGAAATAGAGATTGAAGACGTCCAAAAGAATTATATGGAGGAATCGAAGAATCCAATGGTGAGCGAGCCATCGTCACCCACTGCTTGCAAGACTACAGAACCAGGTCACTGATTCGAGAATGACTATATAGCTTACCGTCCCAAATGCTAATCTCGATAAACCAACGGTAAGCCTGACACTTTCATAATCGACAGAGCAATGGCTGATGTACATGTGCTAGCCCATAAAAACGGACCCTACGCAAGACTATGCAGAATACAAAGAGAACCAGGATGTTACTGCGCCGCCAGAACCCCTTGCTGAGGGCACTACTTCCGATGTGCCCATCCACGGTGAAAAGACGAATATTCTTTTCCATCCCACGCCCTCGATCACCTTTCAGCCTATGTTTGACGAACTTGAGAAGCGTGCCAACGGTCTTGTAGCTGCCATAGGTCTTGCCATCATCCTAGTTGGACGGGCTTTCGGGGGCTCTCTTTGGGGTCTCATTCCTCTTGCCTTCTGCGTTGCATCAGGGGTGTACCTTTGGGTTAAAGAAGTGATACGCAGTGGTAGGGATCGTGAATGGCACAGCGAGCAACTCCGAGGTGAAACGGTATGCTAAGTTTATTGTTTCTTACTTGTTCGAACCAGGAGAAAAATTGACAAGTATTAACACACTCAAAGGCAACTGTAAATCTTCTTCCCGAGTCAGTGGAGTGGATGAACGCTTTTCTAGCCATTACATGGGGATTGTTGAACCCAGATATGTTTGCTAGTGTCGCGGATACTATCGAGGATATTATGCAAGCTTCGGTGCCCAGCGTCATTGAGAACGTGCGCGTCGCTGAGATTGACCAGGGAAATAACCCGATCAGGATTCTTAGTATTCGAGCTTTGCCGGACGGTCACGTTGAAGACTTGAAGCACAACGTTCGAGAAGAAAACAAGAAAAATAAAGATCCACAGGAAGCGGCTGCTGATGAGGAAGGTGGTGACTATTATAATTTTGAAGTGTCGTTCGCATACCACGCAAAACCCACCGAAGGAAGCACGTCTGCGAAAGCACGTAATATGCACATGCAGATTGTGTTTTATCTAGGCATTAGGGGTCTCTTTGGTGTACCTTTTCCTATATTTGCTGAACTGATCGAGCTTATTGGTACCGTTCGGCTTCGACTCCAGATGACTCCGCAACCTCCCTTCGCCAAATCTCTCACATTCAGCTTGATGGGGCTTCCACATGTTCGTGCCGGCTGTGTTCCTCTTCTGAAAAGAGGGGTGAACATATTGAACTTGCCATTGATTTCAAATTTCGTGAACTACTCCATTGGAGCTGCAGCAAGTCTCTATGTAGCTCCCAAATCCATGTCGTTGGATTTGGGTATGATTCTCAAGGGCGATGACATTCAGAAAGACACTGCAGCACTGGGCGTCTTCTGGGTCCGCATTCATAGAGCCATTGGTCTAAGCAAGCAAGACCGCAGAGGTTCCGAGGGCGGCGGTAGTGACCCTTACATCAACCTATCATTTTCCAAATATGGCAAACCCATGTACTGCACTCGTGTGATCACGGATGACCTGAATCCCATCTGGGAGGAAACAGCCGCCTTGCTAGTCACCCCGGAACTGATTAAAGCAGACGAACAGCTCAGTATCGAACTGTGGGACTCGGATCGTAACTCGGCTGATGACATTGTGGGCAAGGTAGAGCTCTCGATCCAGAAACTAATCCAACATCCCGGCAAGATGTATCCACAAGTTTCCCGTCTGCAAGGCTTGGATGAAGGGAGCAGCATGCCAGGTGAATTGCACTGGGAAGTGGGCTACTTTGGAAAGCCTCGAGTACGACCCGAGCTTCGAACTGATGGAAAGAATCAAGAACTCCCGGACACACTCCGGCACGAGCCTACACTTCAAGATGACAAGGGAATTATCAACACAGAAGAAGAAGATGCAGTTGTGCATACTCCACCCGACCCTCTCTGGCCCAGTGGTATTTGCAGTATTGTCGTGCATCAGATTGTCAACCTTCAGTTGGAAAATATCTACGGAAGCGCGGGAAATCGCAAGGGCAAAGAATTCGAACCTGCGAAGCCATATGGAGAGAACACCGATGAAGAAGGCAAAAACCTACCAACAAGCTATTGCACGATTTTGCTCAATGACCAGTTGGTAAGATTAGATAAATCTGTTGTTTGAAATCGAAGCATAGAATGATACTAACATATGAATTCAGGTTTATCGAACCCGCGCCAAAGCAGTCAGCAGCAAGCCTATATTCAATGCAGGGACTGAACGGTTTGTACGCGACTGGCGCTCTGCTCTCGTCACTGTCTCTGTTCGTGATCATCGACACCGCGAGCACGATCCGATTCTTGGTGTTGTTTCCCTCAGGCTCTCTGATTTGATGAAAACCTCATCTCAGGTGACTCGCTGGTACCCGCTTGATGGGGGAATTGGGTTTGGACGCGTGCGAATTTCCCTTTTGTTCCGAAGCGTTGAAACTAAGCTCCCTCCAAGAATGCTTGGGTGGGATGTCGGCACTTTCCAGTTCACGTCAGATCGCATTACATTAAAGAATTATGCTCAGTCTGCCAAGATTCAGCTCCGTACTGGTGGCAGCACCGGAAAGCTAAGAAGATCCGCTTGCAAGAGTGATGAGAATGGTTACTATTTCGACTTCTCCGATAAATCAGCAGAACCACCGCGACTGCCAGTCAAATACCGTTACCGCTCTCCGGTTGTATTCGAGTTTCATGTTGCGTCTAAGCGCGGTGCTGCGGCATACGCCGTTCTGTGGCTTCAGCACCTCGTCGACAATGAGCAAACCGAGATCGACATTCCAATATGGACAACAAAGCGTGCAAGTCGGTTGATCCAAAACTACGTCACCGAACAAAACTGGAAATCGCTCAACTTGGAAGCCATAGAGGACCTGACTGAAGTTGGACGACTTCAGTTCACATGCAATTTCTCGCCTGGCATGGATGAGTCTCATGAAAATTTCGTCACAGATAATGATACCCGCGAGACATTTGAAACGTGGGAGGCTTGTCTAGCTGAGGGTATCCGAGCTCGCCAAGTCAAAATCAACACTCCAGAGAACATCCAGAAACTCCATGAAAACTCCTTGGTGCAAGGAAGAGATGTTCTCCGCGACATCGACCCGAAGGATCGAAAGCATTGGGTTACCAAGGATGGTGTTGATTGGAGCGGTACATTTGGCGAGGACCCGAAAGACTATGTTGATGAACATGAATCTCAACAGTTCCATACCACTGGCAACACGGCGACCAAATATAATGATAATGACGACGATGATGACGATGATGACAGTAGCTCTGACGAGGATGATAACAACGGTACTGTGCATCGTAGGGACTCAGCATACTCAGAAATGCCGGAGAATTCGTCGAGTTCATCGAGGTCCTCAAAGTCCTCGAAATCCTCCGCGAACAAGGCAAACAAACGCACCGAACGTCGCCAGCAACGCGGCTTGATGCAGTGGAAGCCCGCCCGCAATGCAGCATTTGCCAAGCACGAGGCTGGGTTTGCTCTGAGAAAGGTGAAGAAGAAGTTTGGCATGGGTGATTTGACAGGCCGTGAGCCGGACGTTGAGACTGAAACAGGCGCTTGATTGATGATTATACCTAGGTATGCTGTCGAACTTGTAACTATAATTTTCTTGATATACGAATGTAATGAGATATGTGTTTATACCGGTTTTATTAAGTCTGTGAATTTATCTTATATGTTGAAATCTATTTCTCATTTTTACCTCCTTCGTCTCTCGCAAGACACTAGACAAGCGTATTGACCTCTTCGATTATTAAAAGAGATCAGAAACCTCAAAAACGTTCTCACCGCACAATATACTGCTTCAAACCTCTCAACCGCTCTTTAGCAGTCTCCAGAACATCATCGTTCTTGCAAACAGCGAAACGCAGATAGTCCTCAGCGATATGCGCGTTTTCGTCTGTATAGAACTCCGTGGGCGGAATGGCTGCGACGCCAACTTCCTTGATCAGGAACCATGCGAGCTTGAAGTCGCGCGGCCGGCTGGCTACGTGCGGAGGGAAAGGGTAGTCTGCGGGGAGTTGGACGGAGGCCATGTTGGCCAGGACGAAGTAGCCTCCTTCTGGGTCGGAGTACTGTCGATTATAAAACGTCAGTTAAGCTGTCTGTCTCTCTCTGCACCCATTTTATGGCTGTCTTGTCTGGGCTGAGGATAAACTTACGGGAATTTGCAGCTCGTCAAACACCTCGCAAAAGCGCCTGACCTTGCCCTGCATTTCATTCCGCGATTCGTCCCAAAAGCCTTCGCTGTCGGCCTTTTCAAAGGCCACGGCGGCGGCTTCTTGCAGAGGAGATACACTGCTGTAGCATATTCTGGTATGAGCGCCGGCAACGTATTTGATCAAATGGGGCGGTCCGATGAGATAACCGACACGCCATCCTGTAGCATAAAAGGCCTTTCCGGCAGAGCCTACAGTGATAGTACGCTCGTACAGCTCGGGAGATAAGGTGGCAATGCGGGTGAATGGCACGTAGTAAAGTCTGTCGTAGACTTCGTCCGAGAGAATGATAATGTTGTGTTTGACTGCGAGTGCGCCGATTCTTTCGAGTTCCTCACGGGTCATCACTTTTCCAACCGGATTATGCCTATATGTGTATGTAAAGTTAGATTCTGTTTCGTCAACAGTGGGTTTTCGTATTTGTCTTACGGCGAATTGAGAACCTAGAACAGGAAAAGAGTTAGCAAGATGACACAAAATCAGGATTATGGTAGAGATGACACAAAATCAGGATTATGGTAGAGATGACACCGGACGTACAATCATTTTTGTCTTAGGGTTAATTGTCTTTTCCAATTGCTCAAAATCAATTGTCCACTGAGAAGCCGAGGAGGTTCTAATTGCGCCATCTTTGGGGGGAAGTAAAGGAACGTAGCGAATGACACCGCCGGGCATCTCGATGTTGCTTATGTACCTAGAAGAAAAGCAAACCAGTAACATTAGCGGCTCAGTCTCGGAGCATTCTTGGGTCACACAATACGGACTGGTCAAAGAACGGCTCGAAGATGATGACTTCATCGCCTTGTTCGATAAAGGCCATGAAAGCACTCAGCATTCCTAAACAATCATCAGCCAAAAATTCCTAATCATGAATCACCTGTTCATATCCAACATACCTTCATTTGCGCCGGTTGTGATAGTGACCTCCGTCTCGGGGTCCAGTTCCCGGCCAAAAGATTTAGAGTAAGCAGTGGCGATGGCCTGCTTTAAACGTGGCCGACCCTAAGGAGAAATCAGACCGAGTTCGAAAGATTATATGTATAAGTGCAATGGTTAATACCTTTGTCGGGGAATATTGGTTGCAGTCCACCTTGTCGAGAGCCTCCTTCGCAGCATCGAGGGCAAATTTGGGGGGATTGTAGCCGCTATAAACACAAGAACCTTCGCATCAGTAATCTGACCTTGTCTAGATGCAGAGAGTTTCTATTTCCAAAAACTTACAAAAACCCTTGTCCCATATTCACAATTGGCTGAACCGGAGAAGCGGCAGCGGCCTCGTTGACAATAGACCTATAAATTCCACACCATACTTATCAGCAAGACGTCATACAAAGACGAAAACAAATTTCCACTCCAATTTAAGCATACCAGACATCCTGTCTCTGCCCCGCGACTCTGGCCGCGGGCCGAAAAGGGTCTGCTCGTGGTGCAGATGTCGACATGGTACGTGTGCGCGGGGTGTCGCGACGGCGGCGGGGTGAGGTTGAGGTCGGCTGGATCACCGAAAAATGCGGAGGAAGCGGCGTAGATGGACGCGAGCGAGACGCGGTCTTAGCAGTCAATGAGAGTACTATTCTCTGTTGCCGCAAGGGAAACATGAACACCAGGATTGCTTTCCGTCTGCCAGAAGAAGAACTGAGGGCGTACACAGTTGTCAACAGTAGGGCGTACAGTTCGGCGTGATATCGGAAGGAGAGAAGTTGTCATCCATCCGCCCAATCGCGTGCTTGGCTCCACCGGGCTGGCTTCTTTTTTACCGCTTTAGGCAATTTTCTTTGCTCTCGCAGTGAGCTCCCGAGGGGCAGTGGCAAGCCCTAACTATCTTGAATTGGGCTTCACTACGGAGTACAGGCTTGACTACAAGGGCTGAATGGATACTTTGAGAAAAATGCATTGTTTAAAGCTAGCTTAGGTGAAAAATTACTCTATCATATTGTTGTTAGGGTCACGCTCTCTATCCCCTCTTCACCAAATAAGAAGTGCATGAAAAGCAACATAAAAGCATGCCCAATCCCCAGCACATGTGCACATCAGTTTTTGTTCCTTGATGGTTACCCCGAATTCGGTTGGAAAGATGAATTTCAGTTGGGAAGATGAGTTCCCATGTTTGAAAAATCATTTTCTCTCTCAAATGGTCCGCCAATGTAGCCGTTGTTGGCAACATACCCACCTGTCGTATTCTCAAAAGGAGACGCGTAAAGAGAGGTTCCATCCTGAGGGGGATACGTGATGCCAGTGGCCTGGGAGCGACCAACAGCGCTGCTGAAAACATCCGAGACACCTTCGCGGCTGAACAGGCTAGTCGAAGGTTCGTAGCCAGTCGTCGTGTTTTGTGTCGCCATCGCAGGCGACAACCAATGAGGGTCAATTGTCTCAAAAAGACTGTTGATAGTCAGGTCAAAATCCTTCCGGAGAAGAAATTCGACGGTGTAATTAAGCTGTGAGAACTGCTCTTGTCTGGAGCCTGCCGTTGGGGGTGTTTGCATCTCGGCAGGCTTGAGCCCAATGGCGATATTAAACGGGTTTAACCCTGCAAAGTCAACCACCTCATGATCTTTGGCAAGTGATTTACGTCCCGACAAAGCATGAATCGTTGATCGTAGGTCTTGCAGGCGAGGTTGAATTGGTGCAAATATCTCTGAAATGAGAGATTCTGGGTGCTCTAAGGCCATTATCTTATCGATGACCTGGCTGTATACCCTGATAGCATGCTGCACAGGGCGTTCGTTAATCGTTCTGTCCCGAATGGCGGTACACAGCCCTTCGGCCAACCGAAGCGATGCATCGCACATTTCCATCGCATATATAGTCAGGAGGTAAAAGACCGTCACTCTCGCAATTCCCACAGCCATAGGCTGTACCGAAATATTGGACTTGAGCAGTCGATAAACAGCGGCAAGCAGTTTGGCCATTTTAAGAGCATCCTCATTGAGTGGATCTTGAAATGCCAAACTCTCGACTGGGACCACGACAAAACTGAGCGCCATTTGTGTAAATGCACCACGCACGGTCGTATCAATCTGATGGAGATCAAGTCTAGAGGCCGCAACAACCCAACGTCCATGGTACTGTTGAGAAAACAAGGTCCAATCTATAAACACCAGGGTGTAGGGTGCTGTACCATGGGACAGGATATGGCTCTTCAGCTGCGTCATTACATCCCTAGCTTTCAAGAAGCTGTCAGGGTGTAGCTCATAGCTAGTCGCTGTGTTTTTGGTCGCTACCACGAGGGTGATTGCGGAAGGCCCCCGGATACAAGGCTTGTCACTTTGCACACAGGTTTTGCACGGGTCATCCGAACCACACCCTTTCTTTTTGATTCGGCACCAGATGCAAGCGCCCCCCGCGTCTATTGTAGACTTCACAGCTTGTCCGTGGGCCACCGTTCGTGGGCGTTTCGTGGGCCTCTTCACTGTGTTTGCAGGATTCTCCCCAATGAATTTAAGGGGCTCAGTTGATCGAGGAGGCGCAGTGATCTGCAATGGAACAGAAGTTGATTGTGCTAATGGAGATTGGTTATTTCCTGTTTAATGTGTCAGGATATTGAAATTCTCAGCCTGTTTGAGGACACTGCACTGACCATTGCTATACACAGACTGTGCATTATTCATGAAAGGGCCATTTGTCTGGATAGAAGGGGGAGGGGGGATGTGTGTGGCATTTGTTGAGAGGCCTTGTTGGATGTGACTTGGTCCAAATACAAGGAAAGGCGAGACGGCACTCGAGGGATGAAAAGCAGGGACTTCGCCTCCTGCAGGGTAAAGAATAGACATCCGCTCAGCTGGGATGCCAGCTGGTCTCGAGTTTGTTGGTGCAGGGCGTGCATTGAGCAACAAAGCTGGGCTCTGTAGCATAGGAGTGGTTGATACACGAGTTGTTGGATTGTACAGTGATGTACGAGGATGGGTTTGATCAAGACCCTTATTTTGAGACGACATGATGACTGTGAAATAGCGAGTCAAGCTTCAAAAGCAGCACGCATGCATAGAGTAAAGCAGGCACTGGATCAGAGAGTGAACACAGGGGCATTCACAGGAAATCCAGTGCTAGCAAACCAGCCATTGTCATTATCAGAATAAAGAGATTGAGCTAAGCAAAGATGACTTCTCTTTGCACAATGCCTGTTGCTAGGCGCGTATGCCTCTTCGGACCTCAATTGAGTTTAGCGTCAATGGGCGAATTCATGCAAGTCAGCCATTGGTTCATATTAACAAGTGCAGTGATTGGTTTGCAGTTGGAAGCGGAGAGTGAAATCTGCCGGCAGAAATATTGCTGATTGTTTACTCTTCTTGAGATCAAAGAGTACAACAATGCTGTTGTTATAAAGAAAAATGACCCTTGAACCAGATAGTACTATTAGTTGGATACTATGCTGGCGTGCACATATCAAATATGATGTTTTCATATCTATATATGTCAGGTGCCTTGGATCTTTCTTTGGCTCTTTCTGGACCTGCGTCATTCTGCGCTTGGCGGTCACCAACTGAGCTGCCATGGTGGTGATGGGGAGTGCGCTGCTCTCATGTACTCTCTCAAGAGAGGTCAGGGTCCTCTAGTTGGCCTAAATCATTATCCTCGAGAAAGATCCTTCCTTGCAGAGTTTCGGGCAAATACTCTTGAACCACCTTTCCGTCTTTATAATGGGGGTTATACTTGTATTCTTTCCCATACCCGAGCTCTTTCATCAGCCTTGTCGGCGCGTTGCGAAGATGCAACGGAATCGGTAAGCTCGCAACCCCAGGTTCTGCCAATGCTCCAAATGCATTGTTCAGGCCTCTGTACGCCCTCGTACTCTTTTTCGAAAGAGCCATTGCAACCGTGGCATGTGCTAAGTTGATGCGAGCTTCAGGCAACCCGACTTTCTCCACTGCGCTGTGGGTGGAAATGGCAAGCGTCAGCATACTATTGTCGGCCAGACCGATATCCTCGGACGCGACGACGATTAAACGACGGGCGATATATAACGGGTCTTCGCCGGACTGAATCATGCGCCCAAGATAATATAGAGCTGCATCGGGGTCGCTTCCACGAATGGATTTGTGAAAAGCCGAGATGGTATCATAGTGTTGATCGCCAGCTCGGTCATAAACCAACGTCTTGGTCAATGATTTTTTCAAGGTGTCTTTCGTCATTCCAGACCGGTTGGACAGGCCCATGGCCAATTCAAGCAGATTCAGTGCGGTTCTGGCATCGCCATCTGAAAAAGTGGCAAGATAGTGGATAAGTTCGTCGTCGACAAGCTCGGACGGTGAATAGCTTGGGCCTTCGTCGTTCAACGCGCGCGTCAATATGGAGGCGATATCGTCGTTGGTGAGCTTCTCGAGCGTGAATGTCCTGCACCGTGATAGCAGGGCGTTCTGAACTTTGAAGCTAGGATTTTCCGTGGTTGCAGCAATCAAGGTCACAACGCCGCTTTCAACGGGACCGAGAAGTACATCCTGCTGGGTCTTTGAGAAGCGATGAATCTCGTCACAAAATAGTATCGTCTTTCTCCCAGTCAGGCCCAGCTCATTGCGCGCCTCTGCGAAGATCTTCTTGCATTCGGCAATTCCACTGGTAGTGCTGTTGATTTCCACGAAGCGACTACCGACCATGGATGCAATCACCCTCGCAATTGTTGTCTTCCCTGTGCCTGCACCGCCCCATAAGACCATGCTAGGCACGCGATCCTGTTCTATCAAGGACCGTAGAATGCCGTTGGGTCCGACCAGGTCTTGTCCACAGACGTCATCGAGAGACTTGGGCCGCATGCGTTCAGCCAAGGGGGCCGCTCGCTGGAAGGCAGTGGGCTTCGATCGTTTGGAAGAGACGTCTGCTTCGGGTTCTGTTGTCGACAAAGTCTCGGTGCGTTTCCGCTTCAGGTCGTCCGGTGCCGGTGTCGACGGCGGTTGCTTCGGTGGTCCATTGTTTCGATAGGGCGTGGAGGGTGCTACAGAGTGAGCAATAGTGGCTTTGCGTACCGAAGACGGTTGGAAGAAGCTGGATACTGGGCCATTGCCGGAGCCGTTTTTGTCGGTCTGACTCGACGATGCTTCATCGACCACAAAGCCCTGGCAGTTGGAGTCGATGTGGGCGTTGATGTTGGCCTCTCTGACGTTCTTCGCGCAGATGGGACATGACACCATGGTGCTGAGTGCTTCTGTTGTTCCGAGGATGAGGCCCAAGTTCGGTTCGGCAGGCGCGTTCATGGATCGACTGGCCGGCGGAGCCCTCTGATTGGCTGCCCACCGGCACGGCATTTGACGCCTGAAAAGTCAGGATGCACACAGAACGCCTCACTCAACAGTCATCATTCAATCAATTCAATACATCCAATTCATTCAGAATACGTAGACTACACCTTTTTTTGCTGCATGAATACAAGCCTTATTTCACTCAGCATAAGTCACTGGCCAATGAGAACCCCTGAATAGATACCAGCAGACTGTAGCCCGGCATCATCCGATGAAATAATCCCATGAAATAATCCATAACCAACCTACAGCACAAGTATACGGTAACTATTCCTGCTATTTATAAAGCATCACAAAGAACCGTCTCTTCGCGTGGAACTCCGAACTGGAGCGCCTGCCCGAAGCGGTAAGCTATTTTGGCGCGTCTTTTCCGCGTCGGAGCCTCGAGCCGGATTGCTGTGCCTGTCACCGTCAGGAACAAGAATTTGACTGCCAGCACCCCGCCTGTGCATAGTTTCACCTCGCGCGCAGACACGAGCGCAGCCTTGCAAATACCCCCTCGTGCATTGCATTGTCCATTTTGCCGTCCGACGTTTGGCATACGTACATGCCGTCCGCAAGAAAGAAATCCTTTTCTTTCAACCACCACCATCGCCTGCCTGTATCCTCTCGACAAGCCTGACACAGGCTGACAGCCTCAATGGCCACGTCTCACCCACCCTTCGGCTCGCGCTCAGCATACGCAGGAGCAGGCGCGAAACTCCCCGAGCGTCCGAATCCTGTGCCGTTTAGCGCGTCGGCTTTTTCACGAAATAGAGGCCTCGGCGGTGCGAATCCAGACTCTGCGCAACCACCACCGCCAGTGCCTCCCACGCATTCACAGAGCCATGCGGCAGGGACAATGATAGGACAAGATGTCAGCGGGCCCTCGAGTTCGCTGAGCCGGTTGACAGAGGAACAGCGAGAGGAGATCAACGAAGCTGTAAGTCTGGCCTACTTCCGAAAGCCCACCGCTGTACATTTTACAGAGAAGAGAACTAACATCCCGGCGTATCCGTTCTAGTTTACACTCTTCGACCTTGATCGCGACCGCCATCTAGACTACCATGAACTGCGAGTGGCGCTCCGGGCCCTCGGCTTTACCCTACCGAAGCAAGAGCTCATCTCCCTCCTCACAACATACGGCGTTCCACGCCCACAAGTCCAGCAGCAGCAGCAAGGCGGACAAGGACAGCAATCGTCGTCACAACACCAGAACAAAAATAACAATCCACCCCCGCACCCTTCGTCTCTGTTGATGCCTCTTTCCGCCTTCCAGACAGTCACTGCACACAAGATTCTCGAGCGGGATCCGCGAGAAGAAATCCTTCGGGCTTTTGAATTATTTGACGAGGGCGGAAAGGGATACATTGATCTTGAAGATCTGCGTCGAGTAGCGAGAGAATTGGGCGAGACGGGTCTTGAAGAGGATGAACTGAGGGCTATGATTGAGGAATTTGACCTTGAAGGAGTCGGCGGTGTCACAAGGGATGGATTTTTGAGTATCTGTTGGCAATGAACATGACTTTTTCTCTTTTCATGACTTGTTCTCTTTCGTCTCTCGTCCTCCTTTTCATCTAATACTGGTATTCTCCCGGGCACTCTGTTCTGGGCATACCCGTATCCTTCTTTGGTCCTTCTTTCCGTCATGGCCATGAAGATTCATGTCCACTTCTTTTTTCCTTCTTTGATCTTTTTGCACCGGTGTTATTTGTACGGCTCGAAGAGAGATTTTGTGGCTATGGATCTGGAGTGTATTGAGCGGCGTAAATTCGCATCCTACATCATGTAAGTATCGTCCAGGGCGTCTGGTTTCGGATGGGAAACAGTTACACAGTTTATCTACTATTTAGTTTTGGTGCCCTTGTGAAGTGCATTTGATGAATTCTGTATTATCTATTGAATCTTTGCAGTTATTTAGAAATAACAGTCACATTTACTGACATTTCATCAACCAAGTAAATAAGTATATCATGAATCATAAATAAGTCCAAAAGTTGTACAAAAAGGGAACCCAAAAAACCATAGACATTGAATCTGATTATATCTCATCCCACTATATGCAACATTCAATCCAGTCAAAACGAAAACGCCATTATGCATATCTTGGCTGCGTCCTGGCCCCGCTAACGTCATACGCAGGCGGAGGGTATGAAGGAAATGCGCCATATCCCTGTTGCTGCATATCCCTTGCTGGAGCAGGTGGCATAGGACCTGACCATGCGCCTCGTGGAGGTCCGCCAAATGGTCTTGCCCCTGGGGGTGGAGGAACTTTGCGGAATCTGCGTCGTCGGCAGGACGAGACGATGCAACCCAATATGATTAGCAGTAGCAATCCGCCGATTCCAGCTGCGAGTCCGATAACGAGAGATTTGTGTCGGTCTACCCAGGACTTGATTTCACCGCCAACTGAGGATCCGGTGCATTGCCCGTTGCTACATTTGCCGTTACCATTGCAAGGAGTACCATCAAGGAAGTTTTGTTGCATGCTGCCGCATGTGTCTGACGGTAGTTTGGAGGATGCACACCAGAGTGTGCAAGAAGAATCGTCGCAGGCGTAAGTATCGTTGCTCCCCAATACGGCGCCTAGGATGGTGCGACATTGATAGTCACGGCTTGTACATTGACCGCTAGCACAGGTGAGTCCGGTTTCGTTGCCACTTGTACAGCTCCTACCATCAGCCACATGCTGGTCTGCAGGGCAGTTGCCTGATGTTCCCGTACAAACTTCGGCCAGATCACAGGGACCAGTGCTAGCCCGGCATGTCGTGTTGGCAGCGGTGAACTGACAATTTGTACAACACGCTTCGTTAGAATCGTCACAGACAGCATTATCTTTAAATTTGCACGTTGTAGGGTCGCAGCAGGGATCATCTCCGCAGCCTGAGGTACCCCCGCAATCACAATCTTCTCCACTCTCGACTATACCGTTGCCACATTGACTACCGGTAATGGTAACCACGCCTTTGTTGTCCACCAAACAGTTGGATTGAACACTGTCTCGGCCTAATGCTGAGCAGATATTTCCCACCGTGCACTGCGAAAAGTGCTCAAGGTTAGAAGATGTCGAGGGGTTCATTATGTATTGTCCATCGGCATCACAGGTGGACGACGTTAGTGGACAGCATTGCGATGTAGTCTCGAGTCCTTGCTGGCATGTTTGAGAGTCGCAATCGTGTACTGCACCAAACGTGTGTCCTGACTCGTGCCTGTTAAGATATTATATTAGGAGAAATTTTTCGGTAAACAAGGGCTCATAAGAGAAAACGTACGCAAAGACCTGCCATTCAGTCGATGTTTTGACAACGACATTGGCTCCTGCCACGGTAGCATTGGCGGACCCGTGAACACACAGCTGCCCTAACCATGACACACCAACTTCAGAATCCGTAGGACAATTGCTCATCAGGGTCCAATAAGCATTGGAGTCATTCTGGCCCCCTCGCCAGGCAGTAAAGTCAGTTAGCCTTGTAGAGATGTTCCCGGATGTACATGGCATATTCCAGGGTGTGGTGGTCGCTGAAGTATCGGGACAGCTACTATTGCTAATCAACAGGTTTTTCAGTCCCAGCGAGATGTTGAATGTGTCTTCATATACAGATGATGCCGAATTAAACATTTGAATAATGTCTGCTCTGGCGTCCGACTCGTTGTTAAAAGACGAGGTATATTCGCAGTCTGTAGCCACACCAACTAGTGCTACCATCTTGGTTTTAGGACAACCCGTGGTATTGCCGATTGTCGAAGCCAAGTTGATGCCTCCTGTATTTCCGCTAACGCCACCCGTATCGGACTGTCGCCGGGACAGGCCGAAGAGCTCGTCCATGGGCATGGAAGCGAGATTCGCGGACTGGGGAGGTCGGAAAACAGGATGGTTCGGGTCTGCATTGAAATCCAATTTGTCTGCCTGACAGGAAGGAGCATCATCGGATCGTTTCAGTTCCGTATGAAAATCCCGAGACATATCGGTGTTTCGAAAAACAACCATATAATCTTCATCTTTCTCAACAGGTTCAATGTCGAGGCTGGTTCGTGTGCGCATATAACTCGAACGTAATTTTATATTATGATAATCGTGCATGAGACTGAAAGTGCCCTCAAACAAGGGGTTTGGTCCATCGCGCTTGATATATAATCGTGCCCAGCCGACATATGTCCAATGGTCGGGTTCGATTTCAGTCCAAGCCGAGCCTTTGAAGATCCGGTGATCTCTGCGGTCAATAACTTCCGTATTTCTTATACTGCCATCGGCATTCAGATACTGAACCTCGGCATCCTCTGCTAGGACATCGTGGTTCGGTTCAAGTTTGAGTTTGATAGGTTGCGCATTATTATGTAGAGTGAATGTGACATCAAAACTTGAGTGGGAGTGTATTCGATGAGAAGGCGTATGGATTACTACATCCTCGAGTTCGGAGAGATACCGAATCGGCGGCGGAGCCTGTGAGCGAGCTGACAAACGCTGTTAGAAAAGCCGAGTAGCGAGTAACCAGTTAGTTCTTACCATCAACGCATTGCAGCAAGGTAGCTGTCGCAGCAAGGGCGGCAGATATCCAGCCGCCTGCAAGTCGCATCTTCCTCACAAGAACTGACACCAGCGAGCCAGAGTCCTTACACTGCCACGCGATCCGCAAGCAACCGGCGTAACAGGGAAATGGCGTTTATGTTGGTAAGTCCAAGATCACAAAGCAATGACTATGTGCCGAAGTATATATAATTATGCGCTGTCGTCCTAGCACTGATCAAGACGGCAGCGAAGATGAGCAAAAAATGAAGAAGATGCGAGCGCGTAAACGAAAGACAGACAAGAAGAGCGCTTTTAACAAGTGGAAGGAGGTGCTTGCTTGGCGATGCTCAGAGACATCTCCGCCAAGTCCAACACTGACAGCAGAGCCTCTTGGCGGGCCTAGCCCTAGTTGGGCCTAAGGCATGCCGAGCCGTGGGACCCCGATCGACGCTGGCCAATAGAAACGCGCCGTCGGACGATCCGGCAATAAGTGGGCCCGCGGCTATGCAGTCTCAGCCTCAGCCACGACGAGATCAGTTACTCCGATGAAGCATCTACTCGTATTTCTGTGTGAATGTGACACATCGTACGGAGTACGGATACAGACACATGTATTCCTGAGACGTGCCACACCCGTATTTAGTCATGTCTGAAGCCTCAGGCGCCGAAACGTCAGCAGAACGCGGGGGTAGACTAATCTCCCGGGGCCGGTCTAACCCCTCCTAAAGCTAGCCCTAATCCGCCCCTAGATCTAATCTCTAGCCCCTAGGTAGCTAGCCCCGAGAAGATTCTCGACTGTCTCGACTCGTATGAAAATTAATTTGTGCTTGAAGATACCTCTACGATGTTGATTTTAGACTTGGATGCTTTCTTGTGCCGGGAGTTTAGTCAAGATCAAGACTTCTCTCTTCTATAACTTGATGTCCTCTAGAGCTAATTCTGTCAGGCGCTTAACAATCGTGATGGTCTCGCCACCCTTGGAACACTCGCGCAGTCATTCATCAATGTGCTATGATACCTTGTTCAAAAATACATCTAGGCGGTGGATGTCAGCATAGCAGTTATCCGAACTGTGCAATAAAGTGCTAACGGTTTGTCAGATTCAATGAAGAAAAACGGTCACGGGAAAGATACATCGAGTTCAACCCTACAGGGCTACGCCATGTATCGGCGCAAGCGATGGGCCGGGACTACTGCTCTCGCATCCAAAAGGTTGCGGAGGGAGGCTTCAATAAAGTATTTAGTGTTGGAACAGACGATGGCTATGAAGTAATAGCGCGTATTCCTACTCCGATCTCAGGTCCACCCCGTTATACCACGGCCAGTGAGGTCGCCACGATCGATTTTCTTCGAAATGTTCTTGAAATCCCGGTCCCCAAGGTCTTGGATTATTCTACCTCAGTGGTGAACCCAGTTGGGGCAGAATATATTATTATGGAGCGAGTACATGGCGAAAGCCTCGCGTCAAGATGGCTTAGTCTCTCGACTGAAGAAGTCAAGCATATCATGACGCAGATAGCGGAGATTGAACAGAAAATTTTTGCTTTTAAGTTTCCTGGTTATGGTTGTCTGTATCACGAGCATGACGTCGGGGAAGAGCGCCATCTATCACTTCAAGTGGGAGATTTCTGCATTGGGCCTGTTGCTTCACGGCAATTCTGGCATGGTGAGCGCGGCAAGATGGAGTTAGACCGTGGCCCTTGTGAGATCCTAGCATAACTTTTCCTCCTTTCATTGAACTGGACTGATAATAGTTCTATCATAGGGACCTCAGCAAAAGCTTGTATGACTTCTGCTGCACGTCGAGAACTTTCCCATCTACAACATTATGCGAAGCCAAAGCCCCGACAAACATTTCTCTTACCGACTGATTATGATATTGATCCCAGCGAGCATGCTTCACTTCTTTCAATGTTTTTGCGACTAGCGCCTTCTTTAGTCCCTGCAGATACTAACTTCCTGCGACCAACGCTAAAGCATCCTGATTTGAGCCTTGCAAACATCTTACTTGTGCCTGGGTCAAGTAAGATCGCTAGCATCGTTGATTGGCAGGATGCAACTATATTTCCCTCTTTCATGCAAGCAGGGTATCCGGCTTTCTGTGAACATGACTCATCGCGTACCCAAAGCCTGAAAATTCCTACTCTTCCCGAGGAGTTTTATAGCATGAGCGAAGAAAAGCAAACGGAAATCATGATTAATTTCCGTTTGGAGGAGGCAAACCTTTACTACACGGCGGCAACCGGAATACATAATGAAGCACATCTGGATGCCCTCAGAATTCCACATCTTGGCATACGCCAGTACTTGCTTCAGCAGACAGCGTACCCTTGGGATGCAGATGTGATTAATCTCCGGGCCGCCTTGGTCGGTGTGACAAACCCCAATATCTGGAGTAGCATGTCGTCTTTACCTTGTCCAGTGTCTTTCTCCACCGAAGAAAGAAAGGATGCGATGGATGAATCTTCGCAGTGGAACGAGTCTGAGGCCTTGCTTTCTAGAATAAGAAATGAATTGGAAATTGACCTAGAGGGAGGTACAGAGCCAGACAACTTCGAATGGGCCTCTCAAAAGAATTCAGAATTGAGGCTAGAAATGGTACGGCAGTCCGATGTTCATGAACGTGAAACTTGTTGGCGAAATTGGCCGTACAAAGATGATGGGGACCTATC